>PVKY010008505.1:0-14016 GCA_004027775.1 Bradypus variegatus
AATGGATCCTCGAATCAACTTTTCCTTCAGAAAATGTTTTAAAGGGTGTAATAGGAATGTCGATTCAGACTTTTCTGAAAACAGTCCTATGTCAGGAACCTTAAAAATGTTGACACTCCATTGACCCAGCAACCTAACTTTTAAGAATCATCCTAAGGAAAAAAAAAATTAGAAAGGTGGTCAAAGCTTTATGAACAAGAATATTCATTATGGTGTTATTTATAGAAGTAAAAATGTGGGAACAGCCCAATATGAGGGAATGGTTAGATTATGTAAAATTCATTTACTGAAATCATTGTGTAACTGATATTATTTTCCAAGAATATCTAATAACATATGAAGTTATCTATATAAAGTAAAAATTATAGATACTCTGTCATCCTCATTTTATGAAAGAAAAGTATACAAAAATATGCACACTCCACGAATACATGTCCCTGTAGGACACGTACATGCCTACACCTGTCAAGTATGTCCCAGGGCTGATGAACACGCACACGTAGAAAAAGACTGGGGGAAAATGATTCAAAGTGATTATTTCTGGAAGGTGTGAGCCTGTTTCATTTTTTTTTTAATTCTCTGTTATACTTTTCTGTATTTTCCAAATTTCCTACAGCAAGAATGTTACCTTTTAATTTGAAAACAATAACTGAGAGAATTTCCAACTTTGCAAAAGAGGAAAGAGTGCTTTCGAAAGGCTCTGGTATTTATGAATTCACTCACCAGGCATTTCTAAGGGGGAAGCGGTGGTTTAGCGCAAGGGCTTTGAAGTCCACAGACCAGACTCGCAGCACGGCCGCCCCCTGGCCGTGGGCCCTGGGCGAGCCCTGCAGACTCTCCAGAGCTCAGTGTCCCCGTCTGCGAAATGGGGACGAGGCGTTGAAGGGATGAACTGAGCCACGTGCCCCAGCCCTCCGCTGGAGCACGTGTGGGGCACTGGCTCCTGTTTGTGTCGTCGTCATGGTTATTAACGTCCCAGAGCATGCCAGACACCGGGCAAGGCGTGAGCACTGTTAAGAGGCAATAAAAATAGCCCCTGCTCCAGGAGCTTGCAGTCTGGAGGTGGGATGTGGGTGCACAGGTTAAAAAAAAAAAACAGCAATATTGAAGTCTGGGGGGTGCTGGGTGAGCAACGGAGCAGGGCCCAGGATGGCTCCGGGTGAAGGATCGTGCGAAGTGGGCCCCAACGCAGGGGGCTGAGTGCCCCAGAGCTAGTGGGGGCAGGGGGAGGAAGGGGTTGGTGTGCAGCCAGGTTTGAGAGTGTTTAGGAGACAGAAGAACCTAGAGGAGTTGATCAGTGGGAGGAGTGATCAGAAGGGGTCTAGGGCGGAGCCGAGGCTGTAGCTTGGGCGTCTAACCAGGGAGTGTTCTGTTTCCATTGTCGAGGGTGCGACAGATACCTCTATTTTAAGGGAACACAGCCCTGTAGAGTGCTGACCTCATCTGAACCGGGTGTGGGGGTGCATGTCAGACAAGGGGCCCTGGCATCCCCATCCCCGAGTTGCTGATACTCGAGCCCTCTCCTTCGTTTTAACCTGCCGCCTAGAACTGTCTGATGTTCCTAACCACCCCATCTCGTATCAGAAGGATTTTATGCTCTTCTCCTCTAAATGACATTTTTCCTGGTCGGTATGTCAGACCGGAGAGTATCCCCAGCCTAGCAGGGGCCTCCCTTTAGCGAGGGGTCGAGGCGGTGGTGTTCTGTCCCTGCAGGTGCTCTTCAGAGCCTGCGAAGAGACCATGGAAGCGCAAGGAAGATCTCTGATTACTTCTGTGGAAGCCGATTGTATCGAGGGTGGAGCGCTTTGCCTTTAATTTCTTTGTGTGTGTGTATTCTTTTTTTTTTTCTTTTCCTTACAAGAAGTATATTCTTTTCTTTCCTGGTGTGTTCCTGCTTGATTTGGGGAGGCTGCTGTTTTCATTGCCTAATGGGAAAATGTTCTGTTTAGGATTTCATTGTGTGCATGTTCTCTGTTTGAACATGGTGCAACCTGTGGACCCTTTTAAACAGAGTTGCATGCCTGTCTCTTTATAGGGCAATAACTGGATTAATTTTGCAATGCTTTTCAGAAAACCATTGTTCTATTTGAGAGAAGAGGTTTGCTATTTTAATAAGACTTTAATGCAGACACTTGGGTTGTACAGCACGGTCCTTTCAAATGAATTAGAATGTTTTACGGCCACCTGGTTGGTCACGACTGCCTCAGTTAGCTGCTGCTTCCACCCCAGACTGCAGCGGTTGGTGCTGTTTGCCTTCACGTTCTTTTCTATTGCGGCACTCCCAAATTTTTAGGTATCTATCTTTTTAGCTTATAGCAAGATTCATTGTGTTCATCTTGCCCTATTCCAGGTTTCACTAATAAGATTCAATTGTAAAGGAGTTTTGAAAATTAATTGTATGATTAATTGCAAGATTCTTTTTTCTTACCAATGAAAGCTAAAGAAACTTGTGACTTCAGATAAAATTCACTGTAGGCCCCTAATATACATTTTTTATTTGTAATTTTTGAAAGCCCAGTCATTTAATGAGAATTTAGTGAGAGGGATGATTTCTTTTCTGTGTTTGTCACAGATTTAATTCCATTGTACAGCAGTGTGTTGTTGTAAAAGCTTAGTGTAGGGGTCAGAAGACAGCCCCCCAGCCCAGCAGCTGTTCCTTCAAGGGCTGTTCCTTGCCAGCTGCTGTACCCTGGGACAGAGGGTGAGTTGCGCCAAGGCCTCCCAGCGTGGTAGGCACCGTGCCTTGGGCAGCGCTTGGCTGTAGGGGATCAGGCTTTACAGTTTGAGCTGTTGTGGGTAGTGCCATTAACAAGAGTCCAAAAGTGATCAGGTTTGGGGGAGAAGGTGAAGAAGTAGGTTGGTGGTTGGAGGGTTCGAGATCCTAGTGGAAACCCCAAGTAGAGTAGCCCGGGAGGCAGGCTGCCCCCCAGGTGGACACTGCTGATTGGGTATAGCTTGGGAGCCCCTGACCTGCACACTTGGGGAAAATCATTTAACTGGGAATCCTTGGTTTGCTTTGTCTGTAGAGTAGAGGAAAAATCTACCATACAAGATTGCTGGGAGAACTGAAGGAGCTTATTTTGTACATAGAGATGCTTTATAAACTCTAAACTAGCTTTAAGTATTACTTAATTTTGTTACTATCATTCTTATGTTAAGCTATAACTTGCCAAAACCATTTAGGAAGCTCTGCATGCTGTAGCCCGAACATGGAGATCTGCAGTGCATGGTTTTCTGTTTGTTCACCCAGTCACAATATTAGTATTAGAACAACTAAAGCAGTATATTTTAAAATGCACCTGGGAGCAGCCATTCTATGAAATGTTATATAGCCATGGAAAATTATGTTTGCAGGGAGTTTGTAGTACATGGGGCAAGCTTGAGAAAACAACAACAAAAAACCAACTTAGAAGTTCAGGGAGATTATTATTACAATTACAAAAGAAATACACAGAAAAAAATGTTGGAAGGAACTATGCTGTAGTATTACCTGGGTATGTTGAGGGTGGGACTTGGAGTAATTTTTACATTTCTATACTTTGAACATACTCTGCCATGGCATATACTAACTGTAATCAGAAAAAAAAAATAACATTAATAATGACAACCAAAAAAAATACAGGTGGGAATTAAATCTATCTATAAAACTATTGATTTCATCTTTTAAATATTTTCCTGTAATTTATCTTACCTTAAATACCATTTTCCATCTGGCAGTGGAAATGTGAATCAGATTGTACAGAATCAGTGTGAGAGAAACCCAAATGTCCCTAAGCAGGGCCTTGAATTGCTCTGCCTTTTGGGATCTCCTATTTAAATTTTTGGATAATGAAATTTGATCTTGATTTCAACTAAAGCTATTACATGTTAATCTAGCATTTATTTAGTGAATCTTTGAAGAAGTCCACAGAGCCCAGAGAATGCTATTATTTATCTTCTATTTTGCTCATTTATGCCATGCATTCTGGTTCATAGGCGTATATTAATGGGTGTATTTCCGTACACCTGTTTCTTGTGTAAGAGGAGTGTGCTGAATGTTCTTTTATGGGAGAAATAGATTTCCCCAGTGCCTTTCTAACTCTTGCCTCTCCCTCTTCTTGTCCATCTCAGATTCTTAATTGGCTACTAAAGTGCATTGGTATTTCCTGCCTCTTTTCTGCTTTTGCTGTCCTTCTGTGTCCCTCTCCTAGGACCCTCCCCTGCCATGTCCCTGCTACCCACCTCCTCTGGTCTTTCCTGCCTGTACCTGCTCTCCCTGCCACCTCCTCTGGCTCCTGCCCCTCGCCGACCCCTTAGTCACCTGCTGCCTTTCCCCGTCTTGCAGGAAAGGTCTCTGTACAACATGACCGTTGTCACCCATTTCGGTGCCAGAAAATGTGCTGTCTGACTATATCTGGGTGGGCTGGCCACCTGTTTACTGATACTTTGCTGCTGATTGGATGGAGAGGAATTACGTTGGTCCGTTGCTCATTGATTCCGCACGTATCTAAGTTCCTGCGATGCAGGGACCCCAAGGCTGGATGCCGTGTGGAGGTGGGGGCATGTCCCCTGTCCTTGACTGGGGCTCGGCTGTTATCCCAGGCCCAGGGCTCTGCCTGCGTCCTCTCTCCTTCCCTTGGCTCGCTGGCTCTTCGAGCTTGTTGCCACTGGTTAATAGGGTGGAAAGGAGGCGGGCGGGGAGTGCCTGGGGGAAAGGAGAATTGAGTCCTAGACTCAGCTCTCTCAGTAACTAGCCAGTTTCCCCATCCAAAAAATAACCTTGGTAAAGCCACCAGTTATTTGTTACCTATCACCATGGGCTGGGATCGAAACGGGCCCTTTACTTAAAGAATTTCATTTCACTTTCTGAGCAGCCTTTTCCCCATTTCACATACGAAGAAACAGAAGCACAAAGACTTAATCAAGAAATGGCAGAGCAGAGATTTGGACCCAGGTTTGACAAGCAAGGCCTGTACTCCTTTCATTACAGTAAACAGCAGACTGACTTGAACGCTCATTCCCCAGAGAGCACAAGTTGCAAAAGATTTAGTGACCGCTTGAATTTAGGAAACTGCACACTGAGTTCCCAGCACACATCAGTCTGCCATCCTGCATTTGGTGCTTCGTTTATCCATCAGCACATATTTCCCCAACACTCAGGAGGCAGGACAGAGTTAAAGGATGCAGGTCGGGGAGCCAGGGGGACTGGGTTTGAATTCTGGCTCCACCACATACTGTGCAGCCTAAGTCCAGCCACTTAACCTCTCTGGGTCTCAGCCTTCTCCACTGTAAAGTGAGAAGACAATCAAACTTCCCTCCTGGACTTGCCATGAGAATTGGATGACATAATGCAAATACAGGCCTTGGAACCCTGCTGGCCCACGTGAGCTCTTGGTCTGTGTTAGCTGTTACCTTTGCTGATGAGGTCGAGGCTGTTACCTGCTCGAAGGGGATAATCATTTACAAAAACACTTCAGGGCTCTAAGAAGTCAAAACAAAAGAGCTTGGTTTTTCTCTTGAGTTTTCTGTTCTTTTTGGCTGTCATGATCTTCTGATCACGATGTGCCACCTGCACCCCGGAAACCATAGCTCCACAGGACACATTTTGGAAATGCTGCTTTGAAAGGATTTTGATGGCTTTGGAGTGAGATGGTCAGAGGTGCAGGTTCAAAATCGTGCAAGCAAACCAAAATGCCTTTGAAATGATGTCCAGAAATCAGAATGTTGTCATGTCAGAGTTGGAAAGGGCTGTGGCAAGCAGCCAGCCCCCCTCTCTGGTTGGAGTAGAGAAGGGAACCTGTTTCCCACAAGTGCGGTTAATGAAACAGAAGGGCTTGGGGAACAGGCTCCTTGATCTAACCTCCACCAGATCTCAAGAATGTGGCTTCTTTCCAAAGAGGAGAGGGCCTTTCCCTTCCGGTCACCTGTTGGCAGGGCGGGGGTAGTTTAGCCGTCGCCAGCGATGCTGGATTTCTGCAGAGCCCTCACTGCCTTTGCCCGTACACATAGCCTTTTTTTTGTACCTATTTCTAGTCAAATGGAGAAGTAATCTCATGCTTGTTGTCAACTGTGCAGCCTCAGAAATGGCAACGTAAGGAATTGCATCTTCCTGAAACAACAGCATTGTGATTAGGATCTCGCCAAAAAACATCCTAAGGAGAGGCGTTGTGGCATTCACCAAACTTCCGTAGCAGCCTGGGGAAATCAGCTCACGTTCCAAGGTCATGGAAACGGGCACAGGTGTGTGTCCGCATGGTACTGTGGGCCCTAAAGAATGCAGCTTCATCACATTGTAGGTGAGCCCTGCTCGGAGCACCGGATCACAGGGGCGTACTAGGAATTGAACATTGACTCCTGCTGTCAGTCTTCTTAGAGTGCTGAAAGGTTGGTGGTCTCAAACCTCTGAAAAGAGAACCTCCAGCGGTCAAGACCCAGGATGGTTCCACTGGTTTTTAGTGTGCACCTCATAGAATCGACCTTTTCAGACCTGTGTCTTTCTGGGGTTATGGGCGGGGGCCTGTCCGTGGCAGCCCTGGAGTCCAGCGAGGACGTGGGTCTGCGCCTGGCGTCCTGGGGCGTCCTCGGTGGTCACTGAGCTTGGGTGGCAGCTCCATCAGGCAGTGGGCCCCCAAGGTTTGATGCTGGCCCCAGCACTCTCACTGTCTTTGTGCCTCGGCGTCCTCAACAAACAGGGTGGCGCCAGTCCCTGCCTCGCCAGGGTGTTGTGAGGCTATAAGAGCCAGTGCAGTGGAAGCATCTAGAACAGGGCCCAACACAGAGTAGGGTAAGCACTGGTTACTAACAGAGTGGAGGCCTGGCCTGGCATGTAAAGTCTTCTGAATAAAAAGGTGAGGTGTGAACAAGGGGAAGCTGAGGACACGCGATTTGGGCGTGGAGAACACACCGCTCACCGTCACAACCAAGGAGAAAGCAGGGTCCAGGCGGGCCTTTCTGTGTTTTCGAGAGCCGGCATCTCTCGTGGGCATCAGTGTTTGTCCTGGGCAGACCCCGGGGCTCTGGGGCCAGAACTGGTCCCTGCTCTTGATACACCCCCATTGCCAGGCAGGGAACAGGCCTGAAACAGATACGTGGTTTGGAAACAAGTCCTTTTAAAATACATACTATAACCTGGGTCAGGTACGTACTGTTACAGTGTGACGAGCGGCAGAATGACCGAGTGGGATGACAACACACCGTGAGGGAGCGCGCCTTCCCTAGGGGTCTGAGGCTGCGTCCTTGCGCTGGCATTGGCTCTGCCCCTGAATCCGGTGGCGTCGCCGCGTGTCCAGTTGTGCCTCTGAGACTGGGCCCCATCGCCTCAGCGGGACTTCGGGTCCTCGTGAAACTTCTCAGCCTCCCATTCTTCCATGGTGGCCTTGGCTGGTCACCGGCCTCACTCCTTGAGCTCTAGTTTTATCCTAGATGATTGGCTCACTTCTGTGCTCTGGTGCCATCTTGTGCTCTTTTCTGGCTAATGGGGTTTAAGGTGGGGAACACTCTAGAGACAGGTAAGCGGTCTTCAGAGGATGGTGAGCCATCTGGTATCACTGGGCCCAGGAACTATGTGGGTCACCTTCACTAGAGCCCTCTGTTATGGGGGAAGAGGGAGGAGGGATGGCAGACGGCGGCCGGAGTGAGTAGGTGTGGGGGTGATGACAGGAGGGCCTTCATGGGGTGGTTGCCCCTCCCTGCCCCTGTCTTCCAGCACCCCACCCAGGATGTGTGTTGTCAGGCAGAGTTGGGGTCCTTGGTGGAAATGGGAGTGGGAGGGAGAAGTGATGGAGGAGGAGGGCCGGTACAGGTCTGTGGGTGCTTGTCCCGTGAGTGCCGTCCTCGTGGTCAGCGTTGCCGTCGGGGCATCTGGGAGTGCCCAGAGACTGTGCAGGTGCCGAGGGCCCATGCATGGTGGTGCCGCCTTCAGGAAGGCCGCCCGGCTGTCGTGGGGTGCGCAACCGAGCGGTGCAGGGTACAGCTGGTGACGGGCAGGGCCTGGCTGTCCCCCCACATTCTGTCATTCCTTGGGGACCCCTTGGCACCACCATGCACCCGCCACCCTGCTCTCCGCATGGCAGCTCCTTCCAGCTACTCCACCACAGGGAGGCGATGCCCACCCGGCTCAGAGATGGCATTCAGTGACTGTTTGGAAGGGTTGGATCTTTATTTTCTGAAAGGTAGCATTAGAAACAGGTCCAGCTTAGTTTTTGCTCTTTTCCGTCTCTCCCAGTGCCTGGGGCATCGTCCTACATTTCGCACGTTTCTCGCATTGCCAAGTCGGACGCCATCACCCAGACAGAGCTGGCAAGGCCTCGGCGGCACTTGCAAGGCCGTGCAGATCATAAATGTTTTCCTAGGTGCTGACGAGTTTTACGACTGGGGCTGACGTTTATGGGGCGTTTGCTGTGTCTGTGGTGCTGGTCAAGGTGCCGTCTTCCTTTGTCCCTCAGGAGGGCCGTGAGGTGGGCAGCACCGACCGGGGCTGGCATCGGAGCCCACACCCAGCCCCCGGGCAGCTCTCCTCCCAGGCCCTGCAGGGAGCCAGGCCAGGCAGAAGGGCCGGGCTCCTGGCACTCCGGCCTGGTGGCGGTCGGGGAAGTGCCGCCATCAGTGGGCGGCCTTGCCAGCTGCAGACACAGCGGTGGAGGACCAGGTGTTGCCCAAAAATGGCATTAGTTGCCAGCACCTGAAAATCAGCATTTATAGGTTGAGAGAGACTGAGGTTTACGGGCCCAGCTCAGTGTGTGGGCCCCGTTTGAATCTCGATTTGAACAATCTGACAGTAGGCGTACTTCTCTGAAACAATTGGGGAAATTTGAAGACTGGATATTTGATGACATTAAGGAATTATTGTTGCTGTTTCCAGGAGTGCAAATGGTATTGTGATTACCTTTTTTATAAAAGCGTCCTTATCTTTTAGAGATTCATCCTGAAATAATTGCAAATGAAGTGATTTTATGTCTGAGATTTGCTGCAAAAAATGCAAAGAAAGGGAGAGAATGGCTGTAAATGAGGCAGGATGGGCTGTGTGTCGATAATGGTGGAAAAGGTGAGTTTTCTGCTTGGTTTACTACAGTTTATGTTGGGCATTTTCACGGTAAGGTTGTATTTTACACAAAATTTGACTTTTGGATTTCTTCGGGAAAATGAGTGTTTCCATGCCTACATTCCCTCATGGCAGCTGGGGCTGAGCAGCCAGAGGTGCATCAGGGGATGTGGGGCTGGGACCCTCAGAGGGCCACAGCAGGGAGGGAAGCCGGGGCCGAGTGCGCGCAGGGTTTTAATCCGGAGCAGCCCCGTCTCCTCACTAGACGGGGTGGCCCGGCCCTTCCTGGGAGCCGAGCGATCCTCTGGGCTGTGCAGCTCTGTACCTTCTGGACAGAGGACAACGACAGGGACCCTCGAGCCAGAACAGCCTGCGCCTCCTGAAGGAGAGGGACGCAGTGCGTCTGTCCCGGCCCCAGCACCCAGCCCCGTGACTGAGTCCCAGCAGGCTTTGGAAGCGGATCACTTGGAATCTTTTTTACCATTTAACACATTTGTGACTTAGCTAAGTGTCTTTTTCAAAGACTAATAAAGCCTTAACAGCTTCTGAAACACCGCCCTAGACCTGACAATTTGGATTCGGTCTCCAGTGGGAAAGACTCAAAACTGCAGGTTCTAGAAGCTTTTAAAAGCTTCCTGTTTGTGCAATGTTCGCTGGATGCAAATTTCTGCAAATAATGGTCTGCAAACTCCTTTGAAGAAATAACTCTGCTGGCTTAGCCTGGTCATTTATCTGTCAATGGGAAAAACCACAAACACACATTCTATTAACGGAATTGTTTAATTAAACCACATCCTTGAAACGATCTGCAATACAGGAAGGGACAAGATGTGTACCACACTTTCTGAAGAGAGGAGCAAAGAGTCCCCAGAAACGAATAATCAGAATTTATCCCAGACGAGGCATTTCCTCTCCAGATCTGTTTCCTCATCTGTAAAATGAAGGAATAGGGCTAGGATATTCGGCAGAATCCTTGGATCAGTGAAGTTTTCATGTGCTCTGTTACTTGGAGTAATTGCAATGCTGTCACGGTTTTAACCAGTGTTCTTCTCTCTACCTTCACATAAAAATTAAATGGTCATCTTCTAGGGATTCCAGCATCAAATTCACATTCCAATGCAGCGATCAAGAGATTGGGTCTTCTGGTCAACCCCAGCCAGATCTGCCCTTGCTTTTCAAGTGGTTCAGAATCCTGGTAGCATGTGGTACAGGCACAGGAAGTGCCTAGAATTTTTCAGGCCCTTCCACAGTGTCCTGCCATGTGCACGGGAGGCAGAGGGGCGCTGATGAGGGCAGCTGTGGCCTGTGGCCTTGGGTGGGACCCTTTCCCCATGGGTCAGGAGGGCTGGTCAGGCAGCCTGTGGGCTTGGGGACAAAATTCACAGAGACACAGGGCACTACCACCCAGTTGAAGCGAGTCCAGCTCCCCGGCTTGCGAGCGAGACAGGCGCCCAGGTTCTCCTGAACCTCAGAGAGACACCTGGAGTTGAGATTAGGGAGATCAAACCCTTTTACCAAAAAAAAGTGAGCAAGGCATATAGGTTTTGAAATTCTCTTCCCTTTTACCAAACTGGAATCCTCATAACAGAGAAAACTCTGATGTCGTTAGTCCTGAATTTTTAGCATTTTCAATGGGCAGCTTCATAGAATCACATGCTTTCGGTGGTTGAAAGGAACTTAAGATGTACCAGTTATTTCAAAATTTGTGAAGCACAGACTAAAATAGTTTGAAGCTGAATTTTAAGCCTCTTTTGGCCAGATCAAAGAAACCCAAATTTCTAAAAATACCAAATTAGCTTTTTAAGCATAGTATCTATCTTTAGCTGAAAATGTATGCAGAGTCCTACTGGAGCCCGCTTACATGTATCCATTTGAAAATAGCGTTTACCTTAAAAAAAAATGAGGCATTTGGCTTGCACTAATATTAAGTAACTTTTCTCTGCTGTAGACACACCCTCTCCTCTTCTCTGCCCGGATCCCAGAGTAGACATGGCCACCTCCCCTTCCTTTCGTCCTCTCAGTGAAGTAGCTGGGGTTCTTCAAAACTCCATGATAGTTTTGCAAATGAAGATAAGCAGACATGAGGCAGAACTTTCAGTCTACATGTCATAAATTAAAATGGATATTCCTACACAGTGCAGAGCCTGGAATATTTGTATTTGGGTTTCAAATGTGATATCCGATGCTCTTCGCAGCAGATTGGCCTCCTAATTGCCGTGTTGTTAAAATTCAAATTGGGCTTCACTTTCTCGGCAAACATTGACTGACAGTTTAGAAAAGTGGCCCAGAATCAGTTTGAGTGATAGGGGGCGGGCCGCCCGCGATAAAAAACTTGTGACAAATCATTCACAGAGAAGTAGTTTCTGGCACTTCCACCAACAGCTATTCTAGAAACAAAGCTTCTTCCACAGTTACCTTGGCCATGGGGGCAAAACTCTGGCAGGTACAAGCTCCAGGTGGGCAGGGCAGCCCCCTGGCCCGGAAGGGTGCAGGGGGTCACAGAGTCTTCCTGAAGAGCAGAGACGGCCTCCCCAGGCTGCTGCTAAGCATCCACACTCCTGGTCAGGGGGTTGACCCTGGGGTCAGCAAGCCAACCTCCTAGGGGCACAGGGGGGCCCCGGAGCTGTCTGGGGACTGTGGCTGCTCTCTCTGCCAGCAGTGCCTTGTTAAGAGGGAATTGAGTGCCTGCCTAGTGTCAGCCACTGGGCCGAGTTAGCTCACATACATTAGCTGATTTAATCCTCACAACCAATCTTGAGAAGATTTTTTCCCCATGTTGCACCCAAGGAGACTGAGGCTCAGAGAGCTCAATGGTCTGCTCACACTTGTGCTGCCACTGAGAGGTGGGGCTAATATTCACTCCAGGTTTTTCTGATTCCCAAACCCTGCCCTTGCCACCAGGCCATCCCTGCCCTGTGGGTGGGTGGTATTCCAAAGCCTGCTTCCAAAAGGTTTTCAGATGGCTTACAAAGGTACACAGAGCATGGCGTGACAAGCAAGGCAGTCAGGCTGGGAGCTAGTGGGAAGGAAGAAGAAATAAAGTAAAAAAGCTGTTGGGCCCAGAGTTGGACAAGTATCCAAAGTACATTCCATAAGAGTCCACATAGAGATGTGATACAAGACTTGGTTGTGAGCTTCCCAGAACCCAATGCAAAGAGGGCAACTTGGTGAGTCATGTGATTTGCCATATCCATAAGCTAAAAACAAAGCGCTTGTTTAGGAGAAGCGCAGCTCCTCTGGTGTTAGTAAACTTTCCTTCCCAGGATCCATATAAAGAGGGCTCAGTCTTATTACTGGACATGAGTTTCTGACAACCAACAGCCCTTGGCATGTATCTTCCTGGTTAATAGAGATGGTATTCCATTTATCTGAAAAAAGAAGAAAGGAGAATGCTGGTGCTTTGTTTGGAGTGTGCACCTCTTTATGAAGGCAGAGGAACTTCCATCTCAGTTTATGAGATATGGGTGACACATTTTGATTTCAGGTACAGAGCAAATGTGGCATGTTAAATACCAATCAACAGAAGCAGAGAAGGACTCTCTTTTTAAAAAGTCTGCTGGGTTCTCTCTTTTTAATTTTTTTCTGGTAGGGAAAGATGGTCTAAGAAGGCAAGTAAGGATTTTCTTGGCTACAAGTAACAGCATCTGAAGCTGGCTGAGTTAAGCAAAAAAAAAGGGTGGGGTGGGGTGGGATCTTGACAGGAAGAAGGTGTGTCATGGGGTCCACCCCACCAGAGCCTGGAAGAGGGCCCAGACGCTGAGGAACCCAGGGAGGCCCCTGCACGGGGCACCGTCGGCTCCCTCTGGACTCCCCTTTGACTGCCGCTCTGCCCGCAGCCTTGCCTGCTCCATTTGTAGGTGGAACCTGCCCTCAGCTTCAGCCGCTAAGAAGGAGAGAGACTAACTTCTCTCTCTTAGTTCCATTTCCAAAATTTCAGGAAGGGCTCCTGCCCAGTGTGGGCCCAATCCCTCCTATCACCCAGTCTCCAGTGGCCAGTGGGGGGCACGCTGTGCCGATGTGGTGGGCTGATGTGAGAGGCTTTGCAGGAGAGGCAGTGACACTGAGGAGGCCGGGCAGCTTCGTCCAGAAGAAAGGACGGCTGTGGCCTGGGGGGGCCCTAGGCACTGTCTACTGGAGGAGGCAGTGGGTGCCAGGAGCAGCCAGCCAGCCCACCAGTGTGGTGACCCATCCCCTTCCCCACACAGGGTGACGCGGGTGGTACAAGCCAGTTCAGGATGCGGCCTGCTGCCGGCCAAGGAGGAACAACTTGGGCAGGATCTTCATCAGTGGCCTCAAGGTGACAAGCCCTAGATCTTCGTACTGACCAGTCCAGCTAGCTACAGCCATCCTTTGTTTGAGTATAAAAAGAATGTTGGTTTTAAAAGGTTGCTCTCCAGGCAATTAGAGTCACTGCTTGCACATTCTGGTCCATGACAAGAGAGAAGAATCAGGTGGCTTCACTTCTTCCTTGTCCAGACACTTGAATCCATCAGAGCACGTTTCGGATTTCGGCAAAGCCAGGCCTGGTTTCTCCAGCAGGCCTTGGGCAGCTTCGGATTTTCCTTGTAGGCTGGACTTGCCTTCCAGCCCCCCTGCTCAGCGTCCAAGGGCACGTTTCCCCTCCTCCCAGTGGCCCCATGGCCTCCGCCGGACACATTGCACACTCCTGCCTGTCACAGACCCCAGGGGCCATGAGTTCTCAACCCTCCCTTGTCAATCCAATGCTGGGACCTGGTCTGCTGATGGGGGATTTTGGACCAGAGGGAAATCTTGTGCTTGACTTTATTTGCTTTGACCGTTTTTACTGAGGTTGACACACGTATGGAAAAGTGCACAGCTCATTAAGTGTACACTCAATTGATTTCACGAATGAAATGTGCCCATGTCACCGACAGCCAGGTCAGGAAACACCATCACTATCAAACTCACGAATCTGTCCCATGGCCCACTGAATTTGAAAGTAGTTTAGAGGAAGAGAGAAAGGGAAAGAACATTCG
>PVKY010008506.1:0-14009 GCA_004027775.1 Bradypus variegatus
AGGAGGGGGGAGGGGAGTGAAAGGGGAGGAGGGGGAGAGAGGGGAGGAGAAGAGAAGAGGGGAGGATGGGACAGGGAGAAGGGAGGACGGAAGGAGGGGAGATGAGAGGTGAAGGGGAGCAACGGAGCGGGAGAGGGGGAGCCTTCACAGAAGCCGAATCGCCATAGATACACAGGTATCCTTCGGGCAGGCAGTTCCAGTGGAACCAGCCACTGCCAGGGACGTGGGTGGAGGGGCAAGGTGGACTGCGGGCCCGCCCTGCCCAAGGACGCAGGATGAGGCTGTGGCGCTCCATCTTGGGCGTCCTGCCTTTGTAGGGTCTCTGGGCTGTGCGAATGGCGAAGTTCAGGGGTGGCCTGGACATCCGTATGTGACGAATGAATGGAAGATACAGACTAGTTAGCATGAGATGCCCTATGTACAACATGAAATCCAATCAGGAGGAGGGGGCTGTAAGTTTAAACTGAAGAACAATTTTTACCCTATGTGAATCAGATGGAACACATCGACTCTCCCCACCTCAGGGGAAAAAGTCAAGTCCACACAAACACGGCTTACGGGGCGGGGTGCCCAGGGGCAGCAGGTCCCACAGACGCAGCCTCCTGGGGCGGGAGGACGTGCCCTTGGCCTGGAGCCACAGCCTCGGACCCCAGTGCTGGGTTTGGAGCAAAGGGGAAGCGCTAAGGGAGAATTTTTTCTCATATAAACTGGTTGCTTCATCCAGTCTAAAAACAGAAGCATCAACGTGTAGCACCAACACTCATGAATTCTGAACACGTATTTTCCTATATATATATATGTGTGGAGAGCAATGAAATATGATCGATTTAAAGTGATGAAGGTTATTTAGAAAAAAAAAATCCATCTTCTTCAACACAATAAACATATACTGGTTTGGATATAGCAAAGCTACCTTCCATTACAAAATTTATAAGACTAATATGATTTGGTAAGTCTTGTTAATATTCTGTCTACCTAAGAGGGCTGGTAATATCTAAAATATTTCAAAGTAAATCACCCTTCCAAATTTAACAAAACATTTCATCACAAGTCAACTTGTTAGAATAAACTACAGCCCAAGTACATTTGTTTTCCTCAGAAAAGACTTGGTCTAACTGAAACATTTGCTTCTTTATAGACACTTGCAACTGAACTGCTTTTCACATAAATTATACACTTTTTAGAACAAATATCTGGTTATTTGATGCCATATTATTAGCGTTATACAAGTAAAAAAGAAGCCCTTGACTTATTCAAGTTCAGCTCACCATCTGCAAGTCTGTTTTCAGACAGCACTTCATTATTTCCTCTGTGTGTCTTAGGAACTCCCAGTATAATGCCACCTACTTCAAGCACGGCTGAAGAATTCAAAACCAATTTTGTATCTCATTTTTAAACATTCCATATAGTTTAAAACAATAAGCCTTTGTTTTTTACATTTAAGAAAAAAACGAGTCTAAGTTTATGGTTTTAATTTCAACAACCTGAAAAGGAGATTGCAGGAAATAGGTACTGTTCATGCAAACACCACAAAGCATCCGGCCTTCGCGGCTGCTCTAAATTACAGACGCAGCACCGTAAGACTCCAGTGTGAAAACCCATCTCAGTGGTATCCTGTGAAGTTCTCTACTGTCATCATGCTTCCATTGAAACAGCAACACACCCAGCACAGAAATCCAACCACACGAGCACCGAGACGTTAATGACAATTCGACTAACTGCTGACACAAGCCCTGCTCTATGTTCCCTAACCTTCAAAATGCCAGAATCAATAGAACACTTCATTTGGAGTGTACATGTCAACACATCTGTGGACTAAAGCCACAGGCCAGCAGGGTGGGCTCCACGGAGGGCCTGAGGGTCGGCACC
Source organism: Bradypus variegatus (assembly GCA_004027775.1). Taxonomy (NCBI): domain Eukaryota; kingdom Metazoa; phylum Chordata; class Mammalia; order Pilosa; family Bradypodidae; genus Bradypus; species Bradypus variegatus. Next base: position 1,870 of record PVKY010008506.1, read on the forward strand.
GTGCCCGCCGCACCCCAGCCCTGCACCTGCTTGGCCGCCCCTTCCACCACGTCTCCCATCCTCCTGGATCCCTGAGGGCTCCACTCATGTTGCCATGTCCCAGTTCTTCCCGTGGTGGGGAAATTAATTTAGAGGGTCAGCAGTGCTGCTGTTATAAAGAGGGAACAGAGAGCAGTGAAGCGCAAGACTGGGAAAGCAAGTGCCGCATGTGCAGGAATGAGTGCGTCCAGGAAAGTGTTTTGGCGACGCGGTGACGCAGTCTGTGTGCTCGGCTGTGGCCCGACCCTCTCCCCCTGCAGACCTGCCCCAACCAGGCCTCGGCGCCGAGTCGGTCCTGCACCTCCAGCCCCTTCCGCCCCCTCATTAAGTGCTCTCTCCACACTGCATACACCCCTCCCAGGTATATCCTCTCCCCCGGCCATAAGGAAGAGGAAGGTAGGGATGTTTCCTGAAGTACAGAGCTAGACACACAAGTTGTAATAAATTCATACTGCTCACTAACCACGATACACATCTCCCATTCTCACTGCTGTACCCCACATTCCACGCAGGAGAACATCTGGGGTTTCAGCTAGTTAAAAGCAGTAAGAGGCCCCAAGCCAGGTGGCGAGTGGACATCAGCTGGGTGGGCTGCTTCCCACGGGGCGTGACCAACAGGCACTGAGTAAGCCCTCGAACCGCTCCAGCAGTGGCCCCTCTCCGTGCACCAACTGAGCCACAGCTCCTTCCACCCACGATAAAGCCGACTCCCCAAAGTTCCGGAGACAGCTGGCACTCGCACCGCGTCTGCCCAAAGTACATCCAGGCATCCTCCATTAGCAGTTTCTGCAACCCGGAACCTCGGCTCCTGCCCTCCACGCCCTGGCCCCCTATCCCCGGCCGTCTCACACTGCTCTGCGCAGCCTCAGGTTCTCTCGTCCTTCTGGAGCACAACCCTGCGGGCAGCACGTTCCCGGCTTACTCTCTAACCCAGGACAACTGCAAGGATGACCTGACTGTTTAAAAAATCAACACACAACACATACGCTCTAGGGAAAGAAACAGAAAACAGAGTGGTCTTTATACTGGAGAATCGACACACACCCAAGTTTTAAGACAACAGACAATAAGTTTAGAATTTAAAAACCAGTCTACCGCTGAGATTCCTTAGAACAATCAAATATATGTATATGTTACAAACCAAAACTCAAATTTTCTGTACGATAACATGAACTGGAGTTATTCTTAAAACAGTGAAGAACTGTTTTGCTTTGATGACACATCCTCCTACACACTTTTCTGAACCTCCTATGCGTTCAGCGGCTGCACTGCACGAGGGACGTTCACAGTCTACGCCATTCTGGGTCCTAAGGTTGGACTTCTAAACATACACAGAATTTACCTGAAATAGTATTAGATCTCTCCAGAATTTTATAAAAAGAGGGAAAAACAGAGTGAATCCATTGTGACAAATATTTCAGGAACAATTTTACAGTGAATATTATACAGAAGCTAATTTGACAAACATTGTTTAGAAATGTTTGTGCCGCAGATATTAACTACAAAGAACAATACCTAACGGTACCTATTTTTAAAACAACGGTGAAGAATAGAGTGTACTTCAACAAGAACCACGTGAAACACTGTTGTAGACGCAGCCGTCTCCTCCGTACAAGTGGCATGTATTTTCTTCAGAATATTTTTCTAACTTACACGAAACATGCCCCCGAAGGGAAAAGACAGAAAAGGGGGTTAAAAAGGACATAAAATGGCGGTTGGCTGAAGCGCCAGTGAACGGCTGGTCACACATGCAGAGAGGCCACCCCCAGAAACGGCAGCTGGCCTGAGACCCTGTGCCCTCGTAACAGACATGTCCGACCCAACACCCAGCGCTCGGGAGACGTAAGCAGACTGTATCTCCTGGGTGGGAGGGTGAACTGCAATCAACTTCTGGCAAAATAACCTGGCACCATCCACTGGTGACCTGTAGCTCGGCCGCCTGCCTATGGAAAGGAATTCAGCAGGAACGCAGCACCACTGAACACCCCAGCTGCGCCCTGTCCGCAGCAGCAGTGATTTGGAAGGACCCTGAAAGCATATTGGGGAGAGCAGCTGGATTCTCCTGTGCACCCACACGATAGGTGACATGCAGCTCCCGAGACAAGCATGTCTCCCCGAGGGCTGCGGTGTGCGGGAGGACGGCCCCATCGTGGAAACCGTGCAGCAGCCACCTGTCAACCCAACCAGGTCACGGGCTGGGAGGAGGGCCGGGACAGAGTCTATGCTGTGCCTCGGTGGGCCTCACTGGTAGTGCTGTGACTCAGAGACTGGACAGGGCAGCCACCCTGTTGACGACGTGTCCAGTTTACGCTAAGGCACCAAGGAGCTCACGGAGCCACATCCGACTGCATGTCCACTGGTCAAGGACCTGGCCCGCTCCAGCCCTGTGGCATGGGGGACGCCAGTGTTCTTGCCGACGTGGCCTCAGCCCATGACAACAACCAACAAGCGTTTGCTGCGCTGGAAGCGCTGGTCATTCTACTAGGAAAACAACTCGGAAAGAACACAGAGCCCATTTCTTAACAATCAACTGGAGGGGAAAGGATGGTAGTTCTAGAACACGACAAAATGGGCAAAATAAGGCAAGTAAAGAATGACAAAACAAAATCCAACCAGAAAAACGAACAGAAAAGAAATAAAATGCTTCTTCTAAGTAGGAAAAAGGGGACAAAGAAAAGCTCCACAGCAGCACAGTCTTCAGACCCGGGAGGCCAGGCCTAGCTCTCAAGTGGATCACGACTGCAGCACCGGCCGCAGGCGAGGCGCCCGAGGACCGGCCCTGAGCAGTCCCCACCTCCCCAAGGCCCAGGACGCCCCAGCACATCGGAAGGAGGGTGACCCTCCACCCACCCTTGAGCAGAGGTCTCAGCAGATCGCCACCAGCTGACCGTGGGCCAGGGGTATTCGTTCTGAGTGACTGCCCACCCACCCTACAGCTACTCCAGTGGGTTCACTGATCAGCGCAGGCCTCTCCAGCCTGCTTGGGGAGCTAAGGGGAGAGTCGACCCTCAGCCTCTGGGACTGCGAGAGGAAGACATGGCACGTCTGTCAGAGGAAGAGGGGACGTGGGAAAATGGCCCACAAATGCCATGCCATGGGAATCTGAAAGCAATGCCCACCTCACGAAAGGAACATCAGAGACGCCTCATTTACATCCCGAGGATCTCCAAAGGCGAGTCACAAGGGCCGATCTCCAGGGGCAGGGAGCTCCCACACCGGGGGCGCCTGGAGGCCGGCTCGGCCAGCACCACCCGCAGTGGTAGTTTAGGAGCCGTCCTGAGTCGACCGCGCTGCTCCCCTGGGCACCGACAACCACTGCCCGCCCCTCCGTGAGCCGTGTGTGGGAAGCAGGCAGCAGGTGGCCGAGGGAAAGGAGAGGAAGGCCTACTGCATGAGGCTGGAGACAGCTCGGCATGCTGGGACAGAGCTTCCGACACTGGGAGCCTTCACCACAGGGGTAAGTTCCCTCCATCCTGATGAAAGGGAAATGCCGAACACGGAAAACCAGAACTCGCTCCCCAGACGCACCGCCTGTGCAGTCCCTCGACAAGGGATCTGCTCTGCATCGATCAGACGGCAACACCAGCGTCTTAACCACAGCCCATCACGTTTGTCTGACTGTCTGTGGGTCCACACCTGCACAAATATGTGCCTGTCATGCCCAGTCAACCAGGGAATGGTTTAGAGGTTGAACAGAGGGCAGAATCTGGTGCAGTTACGAGATCAAAGTCAAGGGGAAGGAAACCGAGCGCAGCAGGGGGCAGCCCAATTTCAACTCCAAACAAAATTCCTGCACTTCACACAAACGGTGCTGGCGCCTTCGACGGGCACTGTAACACAGCTTTTACACCTCAGACGCAAGCCTCGACAGTAACGATCACTTGTAACCACTCCGCCGTACCTGAAGGTGGCGAGCTCCCCGTGGACCGGCAGGGGGATGGGCGGCGCTGGCACCTGGTCGAGGGAGGGCGGCCCCGAGCCTGGTGTACGCTTCCTGATGAGCTTCCCGGTGTGAGAGTCGTAGATGCGAACCTCGGGGCCAGGCTGGCTCCTGGGCTGCGAGGGCGTCGGGGGCAGCGTGGCGGCCGGAAGGGCACTTGGCCTGTCAGGGAAAGCCGTGGGGCCGCTGTCCCTGTGGGCGAGAGCAGTTTGTGGAGTGCGCCAGCGGCACTGGTGGACACCAGCCCCTCCGCCTCTTGGGCTGCGAAATTCAAAAGCCCCTCAGTTCTCCATTGACAGCTTATCCAGACGGAGGACTCAGGAAATTCTCCTGAGACTTCTAGAGTACAGTGACACGAGGGAGTAATACAAAGCTTGCGGCTATAAAGAAATGACTGTTTTTCACCCTCAGACGAGGTCCGATGAAGATCCATCAAGCGTCGAGGGCGTGACAGTGGCAACACAGCTCCTGCCAGGCCCTCGATGTGTGGCTGCCCCTTACTGGCAACTGTTCAGACCCTGTGCCTGTCTCGGAACTTCACCTCTAGATAGAAGTCAAGTTTCTGCCAAAGCACAGTAAAGCGTTTTCGAGCCTTTCTTACCAAATACAGGCATTCTTTTTTCTTGCTCCTTTTCCCCGTACATTACATAAAGATGAAACTTTCCCCTTTTCTTCACATCAACACATTTGTGCTCTTAATTTTGCAAACCTGTCCCCACACTCTCCCACCCTCCCCCTTGTCTTCAGTTGAGCATAATGTCCTCTAAACCATCCTGAGACTGCATAGTTCCTAACGCAGCTACTTCCCAGACACGCGAGAACACACCAACTAAGGTTCATTCTGAAAAGCCATGTGGTGTTTCTTTTTAGAAAAATAAACTTTACTTCTTTTTAGGTGATGCTGGTCAGCAAGTGCTCCTTCGGGTAACCTGCGAGTCAGCAGTGTCAGGACTGGGGATCACGGTGCCGTGCTCGCTTCACAGTGGGGCAGAGGCCACCGGCACAGGCAGACTCGGCCTCCGCGTCCTCGCGACGCCTCTGGGATCTATGCCCTGGGAGGCAGGTGTGAGCACGGGCCGCTTGGTGTGTAGGGGCCGCCTGCAGCACCATCCGCCCACGCCCAGGGAGAGCCCTCACCTCTGGGCCCCGAAGTAGTCGTCCTTCAGTGGGAAGAGCTGCTCCTCCACCCGCTCCCAGCGCTCCAGGCAGCTCCACAGCCAGTCGGGGTTGACCACGTGCACGTGTGCCCACTCCTGGGCCTGCCGCACCTTCTCTGTGCCTAGGGGTCAAGAAGGCACCAGTTAGGGGGCTCAAGGGCCTGGGGATCACCAGCATTGGTGGACAGAGCCAGGGCGCAGGGGGCTGTGCCCCTCTCTTCCAGGCACAGTCCCGAGGGAGGAGGGGCCATCAGTGCTGGGAACCAGAGGGAGAACTGCAGTTGCCCCACTGATTAACAAACCCAGACTGCTGAACAAAACTCCAACCACAGCTAAACTGAGACCAGACACTGGAGAATCTGGGAGCAGTCAGCCTGGCAGAGAGGAGAAAGGGCTAACGAAAACAGCAATAAACCCCCCCAAAATAAAAACAGAGACTTTTGGAGCTGGGGTGAACATAATACAGAGAAGGGCTGGGCTCAACAGAATTGGGCACGTGCAAATCCGGCCCTGTGGCCGCCCTGCCCCGTCTACACCCTCTCCGGGTGGCCTCCAAGTCCTCACTGCTGAACCAGACAGAGCACCAGCTGCCCAGAGGCAGCTCCGACTCCCACCGCCATGACGGGGAACCGCATGTGGAAATCCTGTAACTGCCCCGACACTTCCTCCCTCCTCATCTGACCCCCAGCCTTGAACCTATCGGCGAGTCTCGCCAGCCCAGCTCCCAGACACCCACGGTCCGGTCCCCTCCTGCCAGCCTCACAGGCCCCGCTCCCGCCCCTCACAGCCATCTGCATGAGGCAGCAAGCTGAGCAGTTTCTGACATGTCACACCCAGATGCCATCTACCCAGGGACTCACGCGCCATGGAGAGCCTGAGTGCCCAACACCGCATGACACACGCAGGCCTGACCTGGCTCACCCTAACACGCCTTCCTCACCCTGCAGGGGAACACGGGCCTGGAAGCCCCAACTCAGCAGAGCAGCCACAGGAGGGACAACCAGAAGGGGCCGTGAGTAAGCTGTACTTGGGAAGATCTAAACTGCTTGTAAGGAGCATTATTTAAAGTAATTAGCTCTTGTTTTAAGAACTATCAAGCATTCCTTTGTATTTGTCCATCACTAAAGTTTCCTTTTACTTGGCTAAAATCTCAGAAGTGATAAAAGTAGCACGCTGAGAGGTGGGGCAAGATGGCAGAGTGGTGAGCTCTAGGTTGTGGTTACCCATCCAGGGCAGCTGGTAGAAAGCCAGGAACTGCATGGACCGGACACTGCAGAGGAATCAGATTGGACAAACTTCATACAACACTCACGAATGTGTGGAACAGCTGAGATCAGTGAAATCTGTAAGTTCTCCTGGTCAGGGGGCCCACGCCCCTCCCTGCCAGGCTCAGTCCCGTGGGAGGAGGTGCCACTGGTGCTGGGAACCAGGAGGGAGAATGAAAGCTACAACCATAGACAAACTGAGAGCAGACACCGGAAAATCTGGAAGCAGTCAGCTCATCAGAGAGGAGATAGGGCTAGCAAAACAGCAAAAAAAAAAAAAAGAAAACAAAATAAAAACAGAGACTTTTTGGAGTCAGGTGAACATAATACCGAGAAGGGCAGGGCTCAAACAGAATCAGACACATATGCAAATCCAGGGAGGGAGAGCCCTTCTCTGAAAAGCCAGCTTCTCTGCTTTCTTGATTGCTCCTTAATCACCCTCAATTCCTTGTCTTTCTGCATTTCAATAGTCCATTAGATCTGCAAGGACTGTAAATAGCCCATACTGGGCCCTCCTTTTTTAAAAATTTTTTTACTCTTTTTCTGCAACAATTATTCCAAGAAGCCCACTACAGAAAATCTTGAAGACTTGCAGTCTGGGCCCAGGCAAGAGCAGAGCCAAGATAGCTCTGAGAGACAAAGCAATAAGTCTAGGGACGGAGAAAATTTGCTAAACACCATAACTTCCCAGCCCTTTTGGGAACTCAGATCCCAGGGTTTGGAATTCATTAACTAGCTTCAGTCAGCCAAGTCACAGACTGGGTTAGGGTCACCTGGAGGACTAAACACTCCCACCTCCTTACACTGGTGGGGGAGCTGCGAGCTGGCAAGCGCCACCTGCTGGGAAGCACAGGAGAAGCACAGAGTCTAAAGGCTTCCCAGGAGGGTCTCATTCTCAAGGAAACTCCATGCCCTCCTCCTGAGACCTGGGCCTCTCTGGACTAGGAAAACCTGACTGGGGTTGACCATATCTGAGGAGACCCTCTCACAAAAAGGCTTCATAGAGGCAGGGCAAGAAACAGAAACACAAGAGGTGAAAAATTCTGATCAACTAAACAGAATCTAAGTTAAAGGTCTAGAATAAACTGAACTAAACACCAAAGTTTAGAGAACAAAGCCAACCAACAAGAAAATCCTAGGTGAAAGAGTGAAAACGAGCTCCAGAATAAACTAATCAAGAAAGTCTGATGCCCAGACAGCTTAAGATAATGAGCCATACTAGGAAACATGAAAATATGGACCAGCCAAAGGAACAAACTAATAGTTCAACTGAGATACAGGAGTTGAAGCAATTATTGCTAAACAAATTCAATGAGCTGAAAGAAGAACTAACTGGAGATGTTCTAACACATTTAAATCATTTCAAAAATCAAGTCAATGAACTAAGGGAAGACATAGCAAAAGAGATGAACGATGTAAGAATGACACAGGATGACCATGAGGAAGAATTCAAAACTTGAAAAAAACAATTGACAGAACTTATGGGAATGAAGGGCATTAATGGAGGAGATGAAAAAGACAATGAAGTGATACAACAGTAGATTTGAACAGGCAGAAGAATCAGTGAGTTGGAAGATGAGACATCGGAATTCACATACACAAAATAACAGATGGTGAAAAGAATGGAAAAATATGAGCAGTGTCTTAGTGAGCTGCGTGATAACACAAAACGCACAAACATATGTGTTATGGGTGTCCCAGAGGGAGAAGACAGGGGGAAAGGGGCAGAAAGGATAATGGAAGAAATAATCACTGAAAATTTCTCAACTCTTATGCAAGACAGAAAATTAGAGATTCAAGAAATACCGTGCACCCCAAACTGAACAGCCCCAATAGACACACTCCAAGACACTTACTGATCAGATTGTCTAATGTCAAAGGCAAAGAGAGAATTCTGAAAGCAGCAAGAGAAAAGCAATCCGTCACATAAAAGGGAAGCTCAGTAAGACTGTGTACAGATTTATCCACAGAAACCATGGAGAAGAGAAGACAGTGGTATAATATATTTAACATAGTGAAAGAGAAGAACTGCCAACCAATAATTCTATATCCAGCAAAACAGTCCTTCAAAAATATTTTCAGATAAACAGACACTGAGAGAGTTTGTGAATACTAGACCGGTGCTACAGAAAATACTAAAGGGAGTGCTACAGGCTGATAGGAAAAGACAGGAGAAAGAGGTTTAGAGAAGAGTGCAGAAATGAAGTTTACCAGGAAGAGTAAAAAGAGAGAGGAAAAAATAAGACATGACATATAAAATCTAAAGACAAAACAATAGAAGAAAGTACTGCCCTTATAATAATAACAACACTAAATGTTAATGGATTAAACTCCCCAATAAAAAGACACAGACTGGCAGAATGGATTTAAAAACAGGACCCATCTATATGCTGTCTACAAGAAACTCACTTTAGACACAAGGACAGAAATAGGCTACAAGTGAAAGGTTGGAAAAAGATATTTCATGCAAACAGCAACCAGAAAAAATGGGAGTAGCTATATTAATATCAGACAAGGTAGACTTCAAAGTAAAACAGTTAAGAGACAAAGAAGGATACTATGTATTAATAAAAGGGTCAATTCATCAAGAAAACATAACAATCATAAATATTTATGCACCAACCCAGAGTGCCCCAAAATTCATGAGGCAGACACTAAGAATACTGAAAGTAGATAACTCCACATTAATAGTTGGAGACTTTGATATACTGCTCTCATCAATGGATAGAACATCTAGACAGAGGATCAACAAGGAAACGGAGATGTCGAATTGTATGATTCATGAACTAGACTTGACAGACATTTATAGAACACTACACCTCACAACAGCAGGATACACATTCCTCTCGAGTGCTCATGGTACATTTTCTAGGATAGACCACATGCTGGGTCACAAAGCAAGCCTCAACAAATTAAAAAATATTGGTATTATAAAAAATACTATCTCGGATCATAATGGAATGAAGTTGGAAATAAATAACAGGCAGAAGATTTTAAAAATTCACAAATATAGGGAGACTAAACAATATACTCTTAGAAAAACAGTGGGTAAAGGAAGAAATTACAAGAGAAATTAGTAAATACCTCAAAGTAAATGACAATGAAAACAATGTATCAAAACTTATGAGATGCAGCAAAGTTGGTGCTGAGAGGGAAATTTGTTGCCTTAAATGCCTATATTAAAAGAGAAGAGAGAGCAAAAGTTGAGGAATTAACTGTCCACCTGGAGGAACTAGAGAAAGAACAGCAAAATAAACCCCAAACCAACCAGAAGGAAATAAATAACAAAGATCAGAGCAGAAATAAATGAAACTGAGAACAGGAAAACAACAGAGAGAATCAACAAAACCAGAAGCTGGTTCCTCGAGAAAATCAACAAAATTGATGGACATCTAGCTAGGCTAACAAAAAGAAAAAAAAAAAGAGAGAGAGAGAGAGTAGATGCAAATAAATGCAATCAGAAATGGGAAAGGAAATAAAACTACTGACCCTGAAGAAATAAAGGGGATAATAAGATACTATGAGCAACTATATGCTAATAAACTTGACAATTTACATGAAGTGGACAACATCCTAGAAAAGCATAAACAACCAACATTGATCTGAGAAGAAACAGAGGACCTCAACAAACCAATCACAAGCAAAGAGATTGGGTCAGTCATCAAAAAGCTCCCAAAAAAGAAAAGCCCAGGACCAGATGGCTTCACATGTGAATTCTACCAAGCATTCAAGAAAGAATACCAATCCTGCTCAAACTCTTCAAAAAAATTGAAGAGGAAAGCTACCCAACTCCTTCCATGAAGCCAACATCACCCTAATACCCAAATCAGACAAAGATACTACAAAAAAAGAAAATTACAGACCAATCTCTTTAATGAACATAGATGCAAAAATCCTCAACAAAATACTCACAAATCAAGTCCAGTAGCATATTAAAAGAATTATACACCACGACCAAGCGGGGTTAATTCCAGCTATGCAAGGGTGGTTAAAAATAAGAAAATCAATTAATATAATATACCACATCAATAAATCAAAGGAAGAGAACCACATGATCATCTCAATAGATGCAGAAAAAAACATTTGACAAAATTCAACATCCTTTCTTGATGCAAACACTTCAGAGGATAGGAATAGAAGGGACTTTTCTCAATACAATAGAAGCAATATATGAAAAACCCACAGCTAACATTGTACTCAATGAGGAGAGACTGAAAGCTTTCCCTATAAGATCTGGAACAAGGCAGGGATGCCTATGTCACCATTGTTATTCAACATTGTGCTGGAAGTTCTACCTAGAGCCATCAGGCAAGAAAAAGAAATTAAAGGCATCCAAATTGGAGAGGAAGAAGTAAAACTTTCACTGTTTGCAGATTACATGATTCTATATGTAGAAAATCCAGAAAAGTCTACAGCAAAGCTATCAGAGCTATTAGAATACAGCAAAGTGACAGGCTACAAGATCAACATGCAAAAATCTGTAGTGTTCTTATACACAAGTAATGTGCAACAAGAGGAAGAAATAGAAAAAAATTCCATTTACAATATCAGCCAAAAGAATCAAGTATTTAGGAATAAACTTAACAAAAGCCACAAAAGACCTATACAAAGAAAGTTACACGAAACTGCTAAAAGAAATTAAACAGGACCTAAAAAAATGGAAGAACATACAGTGTTCATGGATTGGAAGACTGAATATAATTAAGATGTCAACTCTACCTAAACTAATTTATAGATTCAATGCAACACCAATTAAAATCCCAAAAACTTACTTTGCAAAAATAGACAAACCAATAACCAAATTTATTTGGAAGGGCAAGGTGCCCCAAGTAGCCAAAAATATCTTGAGAAAGAGGAACAAAGTGGGAGGTCTCACATTGCCTGACTTTGAAACATATTACAAAGCTACAGTGCTCAAAACAGCATGGTACTGGCATAACAGCAGAGATACTGACCAACGGAATTGAATCGAGTGTTCAGAAACAGACTCTCATATCTACCAACAATTGATCTTTGATATGGCAGTCAAGCCAAATCAACTGGGACAGAGCAGTCTCTTCAATAAATGGTGTTTGGAGAACTGGATATCAATTTCCAAAAGAATAAAAGAGGACCCCTACCTCACACCTTATATAAAAATTAACTCTAATTGGATCAAAGACCTAAACATCCAGTGCTAAGACCATAAGACTCTTAGAAGAAAATGTAGGGCACTATCTTAAAGATCTTGTGATAAGAGGTGGTTTCCTTGATCTTACACCCACAGTGCAAGCAACCAAAGAACAAACAGACAAATGGGATCTCCTCAAAATCAAACACTTTTGTACATCAAAGGACTCGTTAGAAAAGTAAAAAGGCAGCCTACACAATGGGACATGATATTTGAAAACCACATATCAGATGAAGATTTAATATCCTGAATATATAAAGCAATCCTACAACTCAACAACAGAAAGACAAACAACCCAATTAAAAAATGGACAAAAGACATGGACACTTTTCTGTAGAGGAAATACAAATGCCTCAAAAACATATGAAAAACTGCTTAACTTCACTGGCTATTAGGGCAATGCAAATCAAAACCACAGTGAGATATCATCTCATACCTACCAGAATAGCCATTATCGAAAAAACAGAAAATTATGAGTGCTGGAGAGGATGCAGAGAAAGGCGCACTTATTCATTGCTGGTGGGAATGTAGAATGGTGTAGCCACTCTGGAAGACAGTGTGGAGGTTCC
>PVKY010008507.1:0-14011 GCA_004027775.1 Bradypus variegatus
AATAAATCACTATTTATTAGACTACTATTAGTAATCTCTATAAATCAGAAATTGAAATCATATTAGTCAACCAAAGAAGTTAAGTTGTCAACATCAGACACAGTTGAAAGAAACCAGTCAAAATAAGGATCCATAATTTCCAGGGGGAAAAAAATCCTCATCCTGTATTATGTTTTGTGCTTTTTACTTATATTCCTCCCACATAACATTTATAAATTGGTAGAATAAGAATTTTTACATATTCTAATTCTCTGTCCTTGGACAAATTAACATCTCTGGATTTCGGCCCATATAACCTTGAAAATGGAGGCTAGGGCTAACTGCTTTTGAACTGGCTCTAAAGGTTTTAACTAATTTAAACATTCTATAAATGTTACTCAATATTTATGCAGTAAAAAGAGTTGGCTGGTAATAGTAACTCAGTTAAAATAGAGTCAGAACTTAGTAAAACAGGACCTGAATAAAAAATGATACTTCTTGCTAAAAGTAGATAACATGATATTATATAACAGCAATCTAAAGCCAAATAAAAACCAATTGACTACTCCACATAATAATTAACAGTGGCCCCTTTATAATTTTTGCATTTATAGGTTTTTAATACTATAACTTTTACTTTCCTCATAGTCATTAAAGGATACTCTTCTTCCAACAACATTTTCTCAATGACAGCTCTGTTTTCCTCACTGATGCTGCTATCCAGAGTCCAAGGCTATTAAAAGGAGAAGAACTGTGCTTTTACTTTGTTTTTAAAAATTATCTTCTATGTTTAACCAAATAAAAATACATGATGATATGCTGATTACAAATTATAACAGCTACTATTGACTGAGCATGCAGACATACTTTTTTTAATTCCCACAAAAACACTACGGCATAGACATTATTTCATTGATACACCCACAGCATTACTAGCATTTTAAGTGGAAGAACAGAGACTTGACATGCAATTCCATTTGATTCCAAGGGTCATACTCCTATTCTTGATAAAGTAATAATGGCTAGCAGTTAAGAGGAACTACTGATGGTCAGCTGTTTTGCCAGACAACCAAAAATTGCAACTCTATGTTTTTCCTTAGAGAAGGACTATGTCTGCCTTGATTATAATTGTATCTCCCAATCTGGCCTAGTGTCTGGCACCCAGTGAGTACTCAATAATTAAATGCTAAATGAACCCTCCAATGATCTCCAATTTTCGGGTGAAAACTGAGGTTCACAAATTAGAGCAAGAATTTGTATCTAAATAGCTGCTCCAAAGTTTTGTTATAGGCCATTTTTCAAGGTCAAAAGAAATAAGTTTCTCCAGTTTCAAGGTAATTCAATATATTATTTTTGTGATAGTAGAGAACAAGCACCAAATCCAAAAAAAGAGGCATTCTGGGACATGAGTAATAGTTTAGTGTAACTGATATTTTCATAAAATACTTACAATAAGGCCATTATCAGTTCTCCAGGAATCAAGATAGTGATCTTGTTGAAAAACAGATGATGATGTATTTTCATCACTTCTGTAATAAACACGTAAATGGTATAAAAGTGATTATTATATGAGATAATGGATGTAACTTACACAGCACAATAACTGGCAGGTTATAGGCATTAAGCAAGTATTTCCCTTCATCCCTTAACAACAGATTGAACATTGCAGAAACGCCTGCTCTACCTTTTTAGCCTATGAAATACATGATTTCTGTAAGCCACCTCTCTCGATGCTAAACAAAGACTAACTGTTCACTTCTTTTGTTTGCCAAGAATATACATCTTGATGCAGCAACCACAATAGGCTCTGTGGCCATGAACACTTCAGGGTTTTTCTGGTGAGTATCCATGTATACATAGGAATTCGACTTTGCAAATAATACTTTTAGATACATCTGAAGTGTAAAACCACCATCAACACTACTCTTGCAATGAAAAACAAAACAAAACCAAAAAACAACAGACGTATAGAAGAACCAAAATAGAAAGTACTAAGGCCAGTAGAGTGAAGAAATAAGGAAAAAAAAAAAACAAAAATAAAAACCACATGCTTTAATAACTCTTAAAAGGAAAAAAAAAAATGAAAATTTAACTTTGGTTATTTGAGGGTTTTTCCATGTTTGAGGGATGAAACTTTGTTAACTCTCTCACTCCTTTCACTGAATTATTAAGAATTCTCCAAAGACATATTTGTTCACTTCATGGGCAAAAAGGATGAAAGTTAAGTTCTGGGTATCCAATCTACATATAATATTTGCTTTTATAAAGTTTCCCAGTAAAGTTAATAACTTTTTTCAGACTTAGTCTAGAGGTAAAAATTTTGTACCACTAAGACTGGAAATACTTATCAACAGGTTTATACATCTGAATCTTCAATTAGCCCTAGAGTGGTTATAATAAATTATAAGACTAGTGGACCATGCTCTATAAAGAACTAAAAGCAATAATTTCTCTCAAGTACTGATAGCAAATAGGTTCAAACACAAATGTCATCTCTAATCTGATAGAGGCTACCAGGAATGCTAAATAGAGAAAGACTCTGAGACTTACATCCACACAAGGAAACCTTTGCCTAATTATTTACGTCTGACAAGGGTGCAGGGGATGGGACTAATTTCACTTCAAGTTTACTGCAGAAATTATTTCACAGAGTATTCCTCAATAAGAAAGATTAGCAATATCTACACTTTTGGTATATACATCGAGACATCTTCCCTGAATCTCCATAGATACCACAAATCAACATGTTCAACCTGTTCATGTTCAAACCTGAACTTACCTTTCCTTTCAATCTGCTACTCTTCCACTGTTACCTCAGTCAACCTACATCTCCTGAGTTGCCCAAGTCAGAAAACTAAGCCTATTCTTTTCTCCTTATAGTTTACATTCAATTTGTTACCAATTGTTGCTTCTCCCTTTTTCAAAGCCAGCCTTTCACTAAATATACACTAACCTCTCAGGTCCCTTAGTTCTACACTTGATCATTTTTCTAGGTAAGCACGAGATAAAACCGACAAGCCACGACCTTCCCTTCATCCTTCTCCACCTAACATCTGCCATATACACGTGTCATATATGCCATGTATGTCATATGTGTGTGTATACGTATGTTTATTTATTGTCTGTCTTGCCCAATAATAACGTTAGTTCTATGAAGCAGGGACTTGGTTTTGATTTCTGATAGCTGCTATATACTTTGGCATAGAGAAGCTGTTCAATCAGTATTTGTTAAATGAGTGAATGAACATGATAAATGGGGCATGGATCACACAGATCTTTGGGAGTTATGGAATGAGGGTTTTCTCATAAAACCCAGTGGGAGACTGAAGTGAATAAAGTGATCAGATTTGGATGTAAGACTGTTTAACTTCAGGAAAGAATAAAAGGGGCCAAGGAGACAAGGAGCAGTTAAGAGGAAGTGATTATAAAAATACTGGAGAGAAGTGATAGTAACCTAACCTAAGAAACACAGTGAAAAGAAGAAGTGAATATATTTGAGAGGATACTTACAGAGAATCAGCAGATCCTTAGTAACTGATAGTGTGGCATGAGTGGAAAGAGAAGGTAAGGAAAAGGGATAAAGTCTAGATCTATGCCTTGAGTGACTGTGTGGATGCTGGTGATATTTATTTAACTAGGGAACATGGAGAAGCAAATTTGGTGAGGGAAAAATGATAACCTGAGATTGAGGTGTATGTTGGAAATCCAAATATAGATTGATTCAGGGAGTTGGATAAATTGACTGAAGCTCAAGAGAGAGATTTGGGTTGGTGACAAGTTTGGGAAACATCAGCACATATTTGATGAATGTATAAAATTGCCATTTTTGTAGGCAAAAATGGTAGAACATTGGGAAAATTTCATATGGTTCAACCTAATAGAAATTGAAGCCCTGAGAGATAGTATCACCAGAGACTGTGTGGACATTACATAGAAGTACTAAGATAAAACCCTCTGGGAACACTATGATGAGCAGAAGAAAAAGAAAATAAGAAGGAATGGTAGGAAAGAAGGAAACCAAAAAGTTTTAATTCCATCTTCTAACTATATAATACCCATCATTTAGCAAGTTCTAAAAAAGGGTATTTTACATTACTGCTCTAATGTTCCAGGGATGTTATCATTAGTTGTAACTACATACTTCAGGGGACACCAGCCACATTAAATTCCAAATGGTCGAAGCGCCAAAGCTATGAGGTTCCATGCACCAGAATATAATGGTAATGCTTTTCCCTGGTATCCTGCAAGGCAATGGCTCAGAACATCAGGAACCAATAACCCTTTGTAATCCTGTTTATAGAAGAGTGAGATAACCACAAGTGCCACCAGCAGAATTAAGACCCAAACAGAGTAAGAAGAAAGAGAGAAGAAGGGAAAATTAAATATGATCAGAAAAATAAAGAACCTATGGTGGAAGAATGGTATAGAGTTAATGCTCTCAGCTGAACTTTAGTGTTTCCAAGGCCTGTGTTTCTCTCTGGACTGCGTAAGTATCCTTGCCCATCCATCTCATGGATTTGTGAAAAGTAAATTAACTCAAGCATGCAAAAGCATTTAGTCAAGTTTTAAACATAACAGAACTTTTGTTATATTATAAACATAACAGAACAATTATTGTTATTAGAGACTCCCTACTCATTTGCATAGCTTTGGCCTTCTTAAAGATTTCAGGGAAAATAACTGTATGAGTTTAATTACCCCTCACATTTTTACAGTGCTTTAGAGTTCAGAAACACTTTCATATCCACAATCTTAGCCCCTCATAGGCCAGGATGTACTCTTCTCTCCAGTTAACAGTAGCCCTGATATTATGTTGAACCACATGAAAATGGGTCAAAATGGTTGAACATTGGCAATTTCATATAGTTCAACCCAACAGATTATTAAAGATTTTCACAGTTACAAACAACATAGCTGGCTGAGTTTAGAACTCAGGTCTTCTGATTCCTGGCCAGTCTTGACTTCTTCCATTACTAAAATGAGACTCGAAAAGAACATTTTAAAAATGGTATGTATTGATTTCATTAAGTGGAAAATACAAAGCATCAATGGACCAGATCTTCCAAGCTGAAGGTTGCTATTTAAAACTACACTGGCCTGTTCTGCAGGAAGTAATATTAAATACACTGTGATCCCTCACCACATCCACCATTATCATACTGAAGGTAACCTGATGGTGAAACACAATTACAGAGCCCCTATCACAGGCCAAAGCACATCCGATAATAATTTCATTTGCTCCTCAACAACCTCATAAGGTACATAATATGATTTTCAGTCTACACATGAAAGGTCTGAGGCTCAGACAAGTTAAGTGTCTTGCCCAAGGTCACACAGCTAGTTACTGGTAGGGCCAGTATATGCAGAAGGCAAACTCAGAGCTGTCCAACCCTAAAGCCCTGACCCTTTAAGTAAAGCTGCTCTCAGTCAGGAAGTTTTATCCCCATGTGAAAGAGGAAACCTGTGACCAGAAGACAGGAAACCACTCGTCCAAGGTTGCATACATGTCTTGCGAGTGATAGCATAAGGGTCCCTGCTTTCAGGTCCCCTTCTGGACCCGCCCCGAAAAGCCTCGGTTCTTTTCACCGGCAGGCGGCGGAGGAACTGGGGAAGATTCTAAGGCGGAGGGGATGGAAGAAGGTACCTAATTGTTGGAGTAAGTGCCATATTCCAGGCAAAGTCGGCGCCCTCGCAAGCACACTGGTAAAAGGTGAAAGAAAGAGTAGTCTCGACAACCGCCCGCTGGACTAAGAAAACACCGGCTGGCGGGACGGGCGGCGCCGCCGGGGCCACAAGCCCGGCCGCCAGGAGACCCTGGCCTAGCGGATGGCCTTCCGATCCCCGTTCCTTGCCAGATCCGTGGCCTTCCCGTGTCTTCTCCTTGCATCCACACCCGCTTCCCCCCTCCCTATGAGACCGGTCTCTTCGCCTCACCCAGGCTGTACCGCCGCTGCCACTATGTCCCCTTCGATATCCACATCCGCCTCCTCAGCCGCCATGATGGGGCCCGACCCGGTCCTGTCCTCCCGAGATATCCCGCGAGAGGTGGAGGGACCGGGAGCGGGACCGGATGCGTCACGGGGAGGAGTTGGAGTCTTCTCAAGCTCCTCCTGGGCCGAGGAGGCGGGGCTTCCAGAAGAAATGTTCCCGCGACGCGTGGGGTTTAGTTATTTTAACTTTTGTTTAAGTGTAAAGATGATTGGGAAGTGGCAGACCTGGGCTTTTAAGAGCTGATGTTCTTGGGCAAATTCTTGGATGTTTCCTTTCTATCATTTATAAAGTAGGAATAACAGCGAATACCCTAATGGCCTGGTGAAAATGTGGAGCCAGACCATGCTTGGTGAACTAATGAAGGTGGCAATCACGAAGGAGTCTAACCTGCTGGTTATTTACCTTTGCTCTTTCTCTGTCTCTCTCTCGCTCTTTCTCTTTTTTAAACGAGGTGTAAGTGCTGAACAAACTATTTTAAAATTCAACAAACATTTAAAAAACATAACTTAATAATTGCATTATTTTGTAGAGATCTTTACAATTAAAAAAATCACTCTTATGACCATTAATCCTTACGATAACCCAGTGAAGTAGACCGGGCTAGTATCATCAGGCACACTTTACAGAAGACGAAACTGAGGCTCTGTTTTAAGTTTCCCAGAACAGACACCGTACAATGAGTTGACTTAAACAACGGGCGGGAATTTATTGGCTCACAGCTTTGGAGCCAGGAGAATTCCAAAATCTAGATGACAGCAAGGCAGTGCTTTCTCTCTGAAGACTGTGGTGTTTGGGGGCTGGCTGCTGGCGAACCTTGGTGTTCCTTGGCTCTTCCATCACATGGCAATGTCCTCTTCTTCCTCTTTTGGCTTCCAGCTTTTTGTGGTTTCTTTTTCTTGTTCCAATTTATTTTGCGTGTAAGGACCTCAACCATGTGGGATTGAGGCTCACTCTCATTCAGTTTGGGTACACCTTAACTAATAACATCTTCAAAGGTCCTAATTTCAAATGGTTCTCACCCTGAGGAACAGGGGATGGGACTTGAACATGCCTTTTCGTGGGGGACATGGTTCAATCCCCACCAGGCTCAGAAAGGTCAAATGAACTTCCCAAGGATACACAACTAACCAAAGACAGAGTTGGGAACAGAATCGAGGCCTTTCTGAGTCTCTGCTGAGTGCTCCCTTTACAAATCATGTTGTTAGGCTTCGTGGAGGATAAACACCATTTTTCTGAATGTGTGACCTCTCAAGAAATTATATATTATTCTTACACATTCCTTTACCGTAGCATCTACCACTCAGACTATTTAATTATTGGCTTACTTATTTGTCTCCTCTGTTGGACTGTGACTTCCTAAGGACAAAGACTATGTCTGTCAGTCCTTATACTACCAACATACAGCATGGTTCTGACACATAGGAGGTGCTTAAAAAATATTGAACAGATGAATGAATGAAGGAATCAATTAATGAAATGAGCCCATTTCCCACACTATTCTCAATTTGTCCTATCTCACCTTTGTTTGTGCTCAGGGCATAAGATAAGCTGTATTTTTCAATGCATTATATAAGATATACATAAATACAAACACACACATGTACATGCATAGGCTGTATACTGTATATGTATATGTGACACATTTAGTTTATGTGTATGAATGTAATTGCAGGGTCATAAGATATGTGCTTTTTCAACTTTACTAGAATTGTCAAATTCTTCTCCAATATTCAATCCCAAAGCAGAATACAAATTCTCGTTACTACACTTGTTTACCAACACTTAATGTAATCAGATTTCTGAATTTTTGCCAATTGGAAAGACGTAAAGTGGTATCTCATTGTGGTTTTCATTTGCATTTTCCTGCTTAAAAGTAGGGTTGATAAAAATTTTCCTGACTTTATTATCCATGAAGGTTGAATTTTCTGTGAATGGCTATTTACATGCATTTTTTGCCCAATTTTTTATTGTTTGTTTTATTCATTTATAGGAGGTTTTTTTTAATGTTTTGAATACCAATGTTTTATTCTTATGTACACTATAAATATTTTCTCCCAATCTGTGGCTTGTCTTTTCCACTTTTGATGGCTTTTTGGTGCCTTTTATGGTACAGAAATTTTTCCTTATTAAAATTTTAATGTCATCAAGTTTATTAATGTTTCCTTTATAATTTTTACTTTTTTTATCTTGTGTTGCAAAAAAAATGCCAAGGTTTACCCTAGGAACTTTCAGATCTATATAGGTCTTCATGTTTCATCAAAACATTATTTTTATATTTGCTGTTAAAGCAACTCCTCTGGGATGGGAAAGCTTAAGAACTTTAGGTGTAGATTCAGCAAATAATGCTCATTAAGAAAGTCAGTGTAATATACAGTCAAGGACACTGCCTTGAACCAAGACCTTACCTCCATCCTGGTCCTGACTGTAACTTACCATCTTGTAAAAAAATAAAATAAAAATAAAAATAAAAATCTGTGACTCTCTGTGTATCTAAACTAGTAGAAGCTGGGGAACAGAATCTAGGCCTTTCTGACTCTTTACTGAGTGGTCACTCTATACAAATCATGTACAAGGAAGATGATTCCTAACATCCTGTCCATCTTTGAGTATCCACGTGGCAAGAACGAATGCTACAGAACCACAGTGGGTAAGTCAGTGATGCTTCCATACTCCTTCCTCTCTCCACCTAAAGAAGCACTGACTCTCACTTAAAGCAACAGACTCATGCAGAAGGTCTTACTTGATTTTGGAACTTGACCTATGGCTCATACTAGAAATAGGGAAAATGAAATTAAGCCTTTCTAGGTGAAAATTGTTTTGTGCAAAGTATCATAAAGAATTAAGTGTTTAGTGGAGCTTTATAAATACTCTCCCTCAAGGAAACTTTCAATTTGTGTCATTTTCCAAAAAGTGGGGCTGATGACCCTATATCCAGTAATGGTGGTGTTAGGATGTCAGGCAATTCCCCTCCACAGAAAATAATTGTAGAAGTAGGAAAAATATTGAAAATAAACATTTCATGGCACTTGAAATTCGTCAAAACAAGAAACAACTTCAGCAGGTTTTTTCCTGGAAAACTGCTACCGCATTGGGAAAGTAAAGAGAGTGTGTGGCCTTACTGCCTTGGGGCATTCCCGTCTCCTCTAATTCAAACAGCAAAAATTCAGAGCTTTACTTGATGGAGGGGGCAGGTTTGGTTCTGGGTATCTGGCAGAACAGCTAGAAATTCAATGAGATTTTGGATGTGAGAGTATCACAGAAGAAATGATACAACAAACTCCCCATATATGTCTGGCTATTTGCTAAATTAGGCATGTTTATGTGAACCCTAGAGAACCCAACAACAATTAAAAGCCTTGTAAATAATGAGGGAAACTTGTGAACTTGGTGCCTCTTTGAATGCATTTCTAAACCCACACATAGCTTGAGTAATGGAAAGTGAAACTTTTCTGGCATGAGATGGCTGAGCATCATCTCTGCCCAGATCATTGGCTGACCACTAATCTACATAGATGCAGGGAGAATCCCAGGGAGCCAGGTTTAAAAAATAAACTAAGCTGAGGAATCAGCAGCTAAACAACAACAGAGAGATAGATTTTACACCTTGAATTCAGGCAAATGATTATTCTACTAAAAGAAAAAAACAACAATAATCAGAGAAACAGAACAGAATCCAGAGTCACTAGAACATGTTATATATAATGTCTAGTACTCAATAAAAAACTATTCAACATGCAAAGAAACAGGCAAATGTTGATCATACTCAAGAAAAATGCAGCCAATGGAAAGTTATTTGAAGCAGACCCATATGTTGGATTTAGCAAAGATTTCAAAGTAGCTATTATAAATATAATCAAAGAATTAACAGAAAAAGATGCTAAGAATGAGTGTACAAATGAGAAATCTCAACAGAGTAACAGAAGCTCTAAAAAGAGAAATGCTAAAACTGAAAAGTAGAACAAATGAAAGAAATTCACTAGATAGGTTCACTAGCAGATTTGAGATAGCAGAGGAAAAATTTAGTGAAAAACAGAAGTTATCCAGTATGAAAAGAGAGAAGAAATACTGAAAAAAAAAAGTCCACAATTTCAGACATATATGAGGCAGCATCAAGAGTTCCAAGAGTTATAACTGCTTTCCATAAGTTTGAAAAGTTAAGCAGAGACATGGAAAACCTTCAAAAACTGAAATAGAATCTCTAGAAATGAAAGCTACCTGACTGAGATGAAATACACTGGTGGGATTGATGGCAGGTTGGACATTGCAGAAGAAAGGATTAATGAACTTGAACACATAACAAAAGAAACTATACAAATGAAACATACAGAGAAATAAAACATTTAGAAAAATGAACAGAAAATCAGTTAGCTACAGCAAACTTCCTAATATATGGGCAATTAGAGCCTCTGAAAAGTGGGGGGTGGGGGTGTGTCTGGTTCAGGAAAAATATTTGAATAGTAATTGCTGAGAATTTTCTAAATTTGGGAAAAACCTATAAACCCACAGATCCCAGAAGTTCAAGGAATTCCAAGCCAAAAAAAAAAAAAGTAAAGAAAATAACACTGTTCAAAAACAGCATTAAATTGGAAATCTTAACAGAGGAAAAGGCATATTACATACAAAAGAACAAATATAAGAATGATAGCAAATTTCTTGTGGAAATGATGGTAGAAAGAAGGCAGTAAAGCAACATTTTTAAAGTACTGAAGGGAAAAAAATCCCTGTCAACTTAGATTTCTATACCTAGTAAAAATATCTTTCAAAAATGAAGCCAGGCAGGCCCGTGGGAGCAGGACAGCAGCAGATGGGGTGAGGCGGGCCTCCAGCCGATGTTGGAGCGGGTAGCAGAGACGCCCGGGGCGGTGGGACCCGCGATGCTGAAAGCTCCGGTGCGGCCGTGGCCCTGGAGGCTCCCCGGAACCTCGGCAGCTCGGCCCTGAGCGGGAGGGAGGCTTGGGTGGATGGCTCCACCCGCTGTTTGAGTGTGGGAGACCAGGAGGTTCCTGTGGTCGTGCTCCAGCCTGGTAACTTACAACATTAAAGGTACTTTGATTGCTGAGATTTCTGAACAAAATAGCCCTTATCTTTGAGGTGTGTCATTATGTATGCCATTTTGAAGACTGAGAATGGAGTTTTATGCTTGAGGAGGAAGGGAATCTTTGGAAAAGTCTGTATTTTATGTTGCAGAAATGTGAAGCCCGAGACTGAATTCTTTAAAGGTTCTGCACAAAGTAATAGATGTCGGTGGAAGCATTTTCATCCAGTCAGTTTGAAAAGTCTCAAATGGACCCTACCACTGAGAAATCAAGATGGCAGTCTACTGTGGGGGAGTTAAGGAAAATGGATGAATATACGAGTGCCATGATAATATACAACCATGATGGGGTTCTTTTGACACAGATTCCATGAAATGAAGATATAGGTTTCTTATCCAACACAAATGGATGGTGGATTTGACTTTGTAAAGACTTTTTGCATCATTAAAACAAGTAAATTTTTTATGGACAACATGGTGTGTGAATAAAACTGTAAAAAAAAAAAACACCACCACCACACACATACACACACAAGAAAACCAAGTACGTGGTTTTTTTTTTGTTTTTTTTTTTGGCTTTTATAAAAGGGGGTTATTTGGTTACACAGTTACAGTCTTAAGGCCATAAAGTGTCCATCAAAAAAAGGGTACCTTGACTGGAGAAAGGCCATTGGCATCCAGAAAACCTCTGTTAGCTGGGAAGGCACGTGGCTGGCACCTGCCTGTTCCCAGGTTGCATTTCAAAATAGCATTCTCCAAAATGTCTGCATCAGCTTCCAATGGCCATCTTCAAAATGTCTGTCTGAGCTCCAGCTTGCTGTGAGCTCCTTCTGTCTGAGCTTATATAGTGCTCCAGTGAACTAAAAAAGGTCCATGCTGAATGGGTGGGGACATGCCTCCATGGAAATTATCCAATCAGGATTGTCACCTACAGTTGGTTGGGTCACATCTCCGTGGGCAATGAACCAATAGGCTCCAACCCCGTCCACACTAATATGTCTGCCCCCACAAGAACGCATTAAAGAATGTGGATGTTATGGAGGACATAAGTATGCAAACCAGCACATCCCTGGACCCCATAAAAACGTATTCTTTCCAAATACAAAATACATTCATCCCATCACAATATCAGAAAACTTAAAATCATTTCAGTAACAATAAAGTACAAGATCCCATCAAAATCAGTTACAGGTGTGGTCTATCCAAAAGCAAAATTCCCCACTGGCTGTGGACTGTGAAACTTAGAACAAGTAATCTGCTTTCAATATACAAAGGAAGGACAGTCATAAGACCTGCAGGGCAAACTCCATTAGATTTCTAAGTCTGAGAGTCATTTATCCTTGGGGCTTGAGAGACCAGGAGTCCAACCCTTTCCAAGGGCCTTTGTGGCAGCCCTTTTCTCTCCAAATGCTGGGGTGAGTGCTCCAACATATCCACATATACAGGAGACCACCTTTTCAGCCCCAACCTCTTCAAACATCGGGGTGCCACCCAGACTCTGCCTTTGCAGGGCAAAGGCTCTACCCTCTCTGAAGAGTGGGATGGTGGCCAGGCTCTCCCCAATTCCTGGGAATGTGCTCCACTCTTTGGGGCCTGGGGTGTCAAAACTCTTCCTAAGCAATGCCTACCCTCAACTCCAGGGCAAACTCATCTCTTCCACGCATGTGGGCCACTCCGCTCTCCCAGCCCAAGACCTCTTAACTCCAGACCTCAACCTCCATGGCTCTATCTTTGAAGAAATTTTTCCTTCAATTTGTTCCTTGTCTGTGTCCTCCACTCCAGATCAGCAGTGGCTCCATCTATAAAGATCTTGCAAAAATTCTGTTGGCTTCACATGAAGCACACAGGGGTCAAAGCCATCAGACAATAGGACTTTCCATAAATCCTTTCTGGATAATTCCATCTCCAATCCTGCCTTGTACTGAAATGGCAGCTGGATTCCATGTTTGGTTAAATCCTCAAGTTGGGCTATAGCTTCTGACATTCCACCTCCTGGAAGCCTGGAATTTTCCAAACCATCAGTTTCTAGTTTCTTTAACCCAGGGGGTTCAGTTCTCAGTTTAGCTCTCTGTGCTCACATTTTACTATAAGCTGCAAGGAGAAGCCATGCTATATCCACAACTTTTAGTTTTGAAATCTCATCAGCCAAGTATCCCAGTTCATCACTTTCAAATTCTTCCTTCCATGTGACACCAGAACTCAATTTTGCCAAATTCTCTGCCACTTGAAAACAAGGATTGCCTTACTTTCAGTTTGCAACAACACATTTATCATTTCTGCTCAAGTCCTCATAAGAAATATCTTTAGGGTCCATATTTCCACCAACAGTCTCTTCAAGGCAGTTTTGGCCTTTTTTATCAAGCTCCTCACAATTCTCCCAGAATCTTCCCCCTATACATTTAAAAAGCCATTCCAACGTGTTTGGTATTGCAAGCTCAGCAGCACCCTACTCCTCTGGTACCAAAATCTGTTCTAGTTTGCTAATGCTGCCAGAATGCAAAACAACAGAAATGGATTGGGTTTTATAAAAGGGGGTTTATTTGGTTACACAGTTACAGTCTTAAGGCCATAAAGTGCCCATCATCAAAGGGTACCTTCTCTGGAGGATGGCCAGTGGTGTCTGGAAAACCTGTGTTAGCTGGGAAGGCACTTGGCTGGCATCTGTTCCAAAATAAAATGTGTGAAGGGAGAAATGCAAAGGTAGTATTGTAAGGTTCTTATGCTATGCATGAAGTGGTAAATATCACTATGATATGTTAAAGATATATAGTATAAAACCTAAATCAATTTCTAAAATAAAATAAAGTTTGAGTATTAACGACAAAAATGTGTTTATATATTACTTGTATTATTTTCAAAAAAGCAATAAAAAGTGAGAAGTCTTTTTAAATTGCTAAAGAACATAACAGTAGAATTAATGGAGTAGGAATTCAAATCAAATCCAGCTTCAAAATTAAAGTTATTTTTCCTCACACCAGACTGTCATTCTGTCATATGTATCAAATA
>PVKY010008508.1:0-14009 GCA_004027775.1 Bradypus variegatus
AGTGTCAAATTTCCACCACACTTACGTGGTAACATAAGTGAATATTCTTGTTCTCAAGAAATGTATGTGACCATATTAAGTTTTAAGCAACATGATGTATACAACCTATACTCAAGCGTTCAGAAAATGGATTGATAAATAGATGGAAGGATGAATAGATACAATGATACAGCAAATGTGACAAAATGTTAAAATTGCTGGCTCTGGGGATCTGAGAGGAGGGTAAGGATATGTTAGAGTTCTCTGTGTGGGGTTTGTATTATTTCTGTAACTGTCCTTTAAGTTTGAAAGTATTTCAAAATAAAGATTTCAAGGAAAAAAATCTACTGAGTCATCCACTCAGTACTTATATAAAAAGTAATGACAAATATTTTATAATTTAGAAATGAACTAGTAAATGTTTTTACTGAAAAATACTACCCTTCCAAAAACTCAGTGTTCAACTGGTAACACTTCACGTTTGTAGAAACTCAAAATATAAATGAAAATTAGAAAGTAAGTCAGAGACACGAAAATTGTCAGATTAAATGAGTAAAATGTTAATGAGTCTTCATTACCCTAAAGACTGAACAACTACAACATTTAAAAAGTTAACTTTTATAATCATAAAGTCTTAAGAAAGATCTAGGCTACATAGTCTAACTTTTCCTATATTACAAATGCAGACAAGGTCCAGATATATAAATGAACTCATATCCACAAGCTATTGTCTGCTAAAGACACAGGTTGAAAATTAAAAGAGCCATTTACTTATACTATTTTAATTAAACCTCCCTGGTCAATGTTTTTTACTACACAAATAGGCAATATAGTACTTAAGGCCATGTCTAGACCCAGGACCTCTTATGAGCTGTGTGAACTTGGGCAAGTTATACAATCTGTGTTCCACATCTCATTAGGTTGTTGGGACTGTACAAAGAACTGAACTTCTTAAAATTTCTTCTATAAGCTAAAGAAAGAGCCTCACAGATTCTTAAGCAGACTAGACCAATAGCTTTCTCCTAAAATAGCATATAAATTTATTTTTTGTTGGGGAACAAAAAATAAGTTGGGGAAATCACCTTTTTTTGAATTATTCAAATAACCACAACTTTTTTCAAATAATGCTTCCACTTCTGCAGTTAAAAAGAACTGGGAAGATATAAGACGGAGAATGGTTCTCTTTGCCATTTCAGGCAGGCCACACTAAGGACACTGAGAAAAGAAATATCAGATACTCCAGTTCAGCTGACTCCTACCCATTATTTACCTATTTGTTCTGACTTCCATGTAGAGGAGTTACCAACTCTGCAGCAGAATCATCATATTTGAACTCCAAATTACCTTATATTTAGTCAAAACCTCTCATTTTTAAGAAAAGGAATCCAACCAAGGTCCAAGGAAATTAAATGATTTGCCAAAGTTCCAGCAGGCAGTTAGTTCTCTAGTAAAGTGAGGACTAAAATAATGATTACTTAATCCCACTGGAGTATTCTTTCCACCATACCTCATGAGAGTGGGAGGATAAATGACTGTGAATTAAACACAGCCCTAGGTTCTTTACATATGCCATCTCACTTAAACCTAACACTAAGATATAACTCCTATTTTAAAGTTAAGGAAATAACTTCTGATAAGTTAAATTACATTAACCAAAGTCTTTCTGACTCAAGGGTCCATGGTCTTTCACCACCCAATGTTACTTTAGTTATTTTAGTGATCGGTATGTCTGGAAAAATAAGGTAAACTATTGTTCAATTAAGTGCTCAAGAAAATCTTTTGATTCAAATAATGATAATATAGTATTTTTCTAATAGACCATTCAAGAAATTAGCTTTTCTTTCCATTCAGTCTCCCAAGCATTAAGACTTTCCTCCAACCTCTATCCTAGCTCAAGTTTTTCCATTTCATACCTATATTATACTCCTAAAATTTCCTAACTGTTCTCCCAGCTCCCTAACTTCCCTTCTCTACCTTTGTCACATATGATTAATTTTCATGTAATACACAAGATTCATCATTCATCCAAAATATATTTAAAGTGTGTCCAGTTTGTGCAACAATACAGCAATGATCAAGACAGGTGTGGTTCTTATTTTCAGGGAGCACAACAATCTAGCAGGAGAGACATACAGTAAACAATTACCCAACTTATGAGAGAGGACTTGGAGTGCTAGTAATGTGTCTAACAAAGGATAAGAAATAGTATGCCTGAGAAAATGTTCAAGGTGAGACCTGAACATGAGTAGGAATTACAAAGACAGAAGATGGGGTAGAGGCAAAGGAATTTGATTCACAACTCTATATTGAGAATAAGACGTGCACCCTTGTGTTGGCAGGAAAGGCTCCACTTTACCAATTAATTCTTATTTCCCAGTTGCAATGTGGATCCTTTGATTTAGGCAGTAAGTCTCCTAAACATGCCAGGATCATTGCTGTCTATATATTTCAAGTAGGCTTGATAGAAACCTCTCTTCATCATTCATCCAACCCTGAAGTCTAGTCCCACTCTCCCACTAACATTTAGGCATTAACTACACAATACTCTGCAGTTTTAATTTTAATGCACTGTCACAATTTACAGAAAAAATAAAAACTAATGCAATCATCTTTTAGTCTTCTCTTTAAAAACTAAGCATCTGGGGAGGTACCATCACTAACCAGGGTAGACTGCTAGTCACGAGTAAATGCTCAATAAATGATTTTTTAAATATCTAAGCATTTTCTCACCTCCAATGCATGCCCAAAACTGTCTATTTAGTTCTAACACCAATATAATTAAGCCTTTCACAAATGCAAACTATTAGTCATAAAAATGTGGTTAGGTTACATCACTGCATCTCTCTACTACAAATCTCCACTATCATTAATGGAGAACATATTCCAAAGCTTTTTACTAACAACAGATCAATAGCTTCAACTACATATTATAAACTATCAAAAAATAAAAGATTTAATGAGGCCTTTTAGGCCAACCATAGAAGAGACATATATGCTAAAATTTATCACAATGTAGACCGTGTAATGAAATATTTTAGGGTACCATATCTTTTTGCAAGTTTCTGTAACACTCATTTGCAGATACTTGTCATACACACTTGGTATAGTATTTCTGGGCATTCTGAATGTTATACTGCTTCATAATAATAATAGATCATTACTCGCTATTATCAGTTTATTTGTGCAGGGTCTCTCTCCCCAGCTAGAATGGGAACTATGAGGCTCTGTTTTATTCACTGCTGTTTCCCCAGCTCCTAAGAGTGGCTGGCACATACTGTCTGTAGAAGAGTAAATGCTTAAATTATGTGCCAAATATATAATATAATATATAATATATATAATTCCCACAACAATCTTACTGGATAGGAATTATTACTGTCCTCCTCTTACAGATGAGAGATCTGAAGTAGTAAGACATTAAAACTTTACATAAATTTCCCATGGTAACCCAGCTTAAGTGAAAGCCAGAATTCAATCCCATACATTCTGACCCAGATCCTGCTTAACTATTACTGTCCCTATACCTTCTTCCTCCTTAATTTACATTTAACTTTGGAAAAATGTTACCAAAATTTTATACAGCAAATACTTTTAAACAATGGTTATTTAAAAAAATGGTTATTAAAAGTGTTTATCCATTTCAGATTTTCCATACTAATATTTGTTTTTTAAAATATGCTTTTTGTAGAAATTTCAATTTCAGAGTTCTCCAGTCATTTAATAAACATTATGTACCTCTGTAGCTCCTCTAAATCAGGAGTTAAGTTAGACCAAACTATTTGAGAATCTGATAAAAGCTGGTGACATCTTCTCAGAAAATGTCCACATAAAATTTTGCATACAATCTCATGGGCCTTGGTTGAATGAACTACCCGCCCACTCCAGATAAAGTCTCTTCTCTAAACATAACCAACTATTACATTACAAAGAAAATAGGAGTTAGATACTACAATTTCATTAATAACATTTAAGCAAAGGCATACTGCTAATTAAGTACAACCACTGAAAATCTGAAATGCAAGCAATCAATGTTAATCATATTTATAAATTACCCTTCTTTAACTGGCAAAGTTGGAGAAAAGAGGACTTGAAACGCACGACTATCAAATACAAATACAATGATTCAAACAAAGGCACCAATTTCTGCCCTCAGTTTATATTTATTTATATAAATTCAACTGCTGTTATTTAAATTTAGTGCTAATAATTAATTGAATACTAAACATATCCAAGTTACTGAGTTAGGAACTATAGATATGTGAATGAAAGTGTCTGTGCCCTCAAAAATACTATTTACAACAGCAAAGATGAACCAAATATTCAAATATGGATGTTCAGAACAGTTCACAGTGTTTTTTAACAGAAACTGTTTTATTTGGACCTTAGAACATTCTCAGGGTAATACCTAACCCTATTTTGTAGTTTAGGAACAAAGGCTCAAAGGTATTACTCAAAATCATAAGATATGTAGCAATACTAAAATTTGAATGATGTCCTTTTACTCCAGATTAGATTCTTTACACTGCAAGTCTACATCCCTCAAACTACAGAACAAAATCATAGAAGTATTACAAAAGAAGAGAATGCAAATGTACAAATTAAAAGAAAACAAGAAATTAAAACTAAGTTAATAAGGTCAGCAAAGGATTCACTGTGGCATTTTGACGGGCTTTGAAAGGGTTGTCTCAGTCAATAAAATTTTGAAGCAACTATCATGTATCAGACAGTATAAATAAAAATAGGAAAAGCTTGTTGATCTGCTAAGCGAAGATGAAAAAGAAAACGAGAGCAGGTATATTTAGGTCATAAAAAGGCACTGTAGCTTCTTCCTTGCTCTCTCAGATCACTCCCCTGGGGTAAATTAGCTGCCAAGTCATGAGGACACACAAACAGCCCTATGGAGATGTCCAGTTGGCCAGTAACAAAGGTCTAGTGCCAAGAGCTATGTAAGTGAGCCATCTTAGAATAGGATCTCCAGTCCCAGTCAAGCCTGTTGGAGCATTAGCCAAATCCTCAACACAATCTCATTAAGACTGAGCCAGAACTACCTAGCTAAGCCTCTCCATTCTTGATTGTCAGAAACTGTGAAACAAATGTGCAATATTTTAAGTCATTAAGTTTTGGAGAAATTTGTTACACAGCAATAACTAGTACAAAAAGGAAGATATGAAATCCTGTGCAAGAAGCCATGGCAAACTCTACACCTTTAAAAGTCTAACAAGCAATATGCCAGATGGATCCTTCTGTGAGAACAAGCCTATATGGGAAAAGGAATAAATGCTCACCCTCACACTTCTACTTCTGACAATACCTGGTAAAGGGTCTTGCATTCAGTAAACACCTGCATAGCAACTGATTCAACAAAGTAGTCCTAATGTTTCTTTTTTATATTTATTTATTCATATTTTCTTTACTAGAGAAGTTGCAAGTTGACAAAAAAATCATGCATAACGTTTCTTAAAAGTAAAATGGCTTCTTAGAATCGCTCCAAGTAAGTTCAACTCTGAAATCTGCATTTTTTTAAATTTTGTTTTAAGCACAGAGTCATACCTTCCTTTACTGAAAGTTATCAATAAAAACTGAGACCTACTAGAAACTCTTTTTCCTGAATTTAATCAAAATGAAAGGGTAGCTGAAAGAGGAATTCTGGAGACTATGAACAGCTGCTTCAGAGCTGAAAGGGGCAGCTAGTGAAAAAGAAGCCCCATCATGAAATATGAGCAAAATATTACTTATTTTTCATAAACATATTTTATTGCCTCATCCATACAAATCCTTAATAAATCTTAATAACCTCAATATGCAACCTTCCAGTATTAATCTGACTCAAAAAATTTAGCCTCTATATTAGAAAAAGACCTTCACGATCATACTATTGGAAAAGTCAGACAACATAAGCCAGTTCTCTCATGCGTTCACTATGTCGAAGTTTCCAACCTACGAGACTGGGAGTCCAAGCCTTGGCGTGCACAAAATGGTAAGGGTCTTGTGGCCTTTGCTGACCATTAATTTACATACTATATGCCCTTCCCTTACACCCCTCCTCACACATGCACTTTTCCCTTGACATCTGGATTTATCCAAAACAGCTAAGTGGTCAAAAGTGTTCTTAGTTTTTTTAAAGTAAGTCATGACTTATATTCTAATTGAAGGGAAAACAACATGATATAAACTAGATTCAAAAAACCATAAAATAGAGGGTGTTATACATCAACTAACCTATCATATGAGAAGCTGATACTACTTTCATGCATAAGCTGATTCAACAGCCAGAACTAATCAGTGAGTGAAAAAAATTTTATAGGCATTTTAAAGTCTCAAAGTCTATTTAAATGTTAATTTAACATTTAACATGAAATTATGCTAAAGGAAAAAGGTGATAACTTTTCGACAAGTAGTTAAGCTGAAGTTCAATGTAAAAGAAAATCTAGTTTTAGTTGTCCTCACATAGCTAAACATTCTCTCCAAAGAAAATTCTATTACCTTTATAGTCTAAGTAAAATTATCTAACAGTTTTAAGATTTTCCAAATTTATCAAAATAAACATGCTTACAGACTTAACCTGGTTTTGAATAACTTTCTCCTGGGGAAAATAATCAATGTTTTTCATAAAGTGTCATTTAATCATTTGCTATATCACTCACTTTTTATCACACAACACTTCTAATACACGCTTGTAAATGACACAAGTGAAAACACCACCTTAAGTTACATCTCTAATGTCTCAATCTTTGCTTTTAATTCACCTTATAAGAGATAACTTAAAAATATTTAAGAAAGTCCAACAAACTCCAAAGCTTTTCAAATAAAATCAAAAGTACCATCTAAAATCAGTGACAGAAAAACTGAATAGATCAAAGTTCTACGGATATTGTATTATCTCAAATATTTTTAAAAGCACTTGAAAACCACCATCTCTTTCAATCAGTTACAAAAACAGACTTCCTCCCATGAAATCAATCTCTAAAATCCCTACAGATTGGTGTAATCTGCAAGATAAATTATAAGAATTATGAATCCTTTCCAAATTAAAACTCCAGGGGGAAAAAACCTCAGAGGCAACAAGGGGATAGTTCAGAAGTTCCAAGACCGCCAACCCATTTCACTACTTATATAAGGCATTTTCATACAAGTGATAAATTTATTACCCTGAAATAGTATGTAAAAATTATCACAAAATTTTGTAATCTATAATGTTCAAGAATTCTTTAAGAAAAGAAAGTATGCTTACTTATCTAAGTTTTAATCACATGACACCAATCTTACTCCTCACTATGTAGGATGATGTAAAAATCAGACATTCAAATGAATTACCACCTAAATATCAAATGAAACCAAAAGGCATACTTTCTGAAATAATACTTGGCCAACAAGTCTCCTAAGGAGATGCAGTGGAAATAAATGAACTAAAAAAAAAAAATTCTGCCATACACAACTTGTTACTGAAGGTGAATTATTCTAGCTCTTGTAAAGTGGAAACAACAGGGGACTTGAGAACCCTTGTTCACTTCTAAGCTAAACTGTTTTGAGTTATGTACTCAACTTGCTTCTTCACCTAGTAAATGTAAGTCAAAATAATATCTATCTTGTATCGAAGCTGAGGATGAAATGACTGAGACATTTAAACTGATCAATGTTAGGTAAATGTGGGTGTATGTGTGCATATTCAATAAATACAAGGAATTTATTGAAATGCTGGTTGTATCAACTTACATCAACTTTCCAATATCTAGTGATATCAGTGAAGTATATAACAAAATGTTAAATAGCACATGCTTTATTATGCAGTTCACAAATAATTTTTAATTCTCTTGAGGACCTTCTCCTTCCTGCCTAGGCAGAAATAATTTTTCAATACAATTTTTCTAAGATTTGTACAGTCTATTTTACTCCTTCCAAATTGTTTTAAGAAAAGTTAACACGGAACAGAATTTAATGCTAGATTTCCCAAATATTCAGACCTTTGTACTACTTGTAACATTAAAGATAAACTCAAGTTTTTACTTTTATTAGTTAACAATCGAAATCCCTGAGAAAGAAATTCAGAATACTTAAACTTTTAAATCAAAACCAATACTGATTGTTAAAAATCTGCTCCTCAAAACATCAGATGGTCACAACAAATGCTTATACTTTAGAAGTGTAATATGTATGATGTGGTTCTTTTTTTTTAAATACATTAAAAACCAGCAAATTAAAACATTAAGTCTTCCAAAGGGATCAATGTAATGATTGTTAACTGAAACATACTATTACAAGTTTTCTCAAAAGGTCCTGAAAATATTGGATCTATTTTTTAATCAGCCTCCACGTTATTCCTAGCAAGCTTTCGAAAATGATACTCATTCCTTCAAAGGCCTCTCCCATACATGACTTAGTGTCGCCTAAAACCGCGCCTCTCACTTTGAAGCATTACTATAAAGAGATTTTAAACGGTATACTAACATGTTGTACCTTCAAGACTATACTGTCAGCATTACCAATCTCTTTGATTCCACAAAGTTATTTTAAAGGACATCATTATTCTTTCTACAATAATTTATGCGTTTTAAACTTTCTTCCAGATTTGATCACAAAATAGGAAAGATCAGTAAATAAAATCACATCACAGACCGCATGAGAAATTTGGAAAGCTTTGATTAAAGAATATAGATAGTCGTTATTTTTTTGAAGTAGAGAAAAGTGATAATTGGGGTCTCCTTCCTGAATAAGGAAGTTACTTTAAATCCATGCGAGACCAGCCATGTTGGAAGACACTTGCCAATTATAGTTCTGACAAGTATTCACGAGCACGGTTAGGGTGAAGCCAACCTTGTGTACCAAGGTGTACATCAAGGGCTCCTTCTGCTCCACCAGGAGGATCAGGACCTGTTTGGGGGATTGTTTCCAAGTTAGAGCTGTCCTTAGGTCCGTAAAGAGCACCGAGGAGGGGGGAAGAGGGAGGGGAAAGGAGAGTTGGGGGAAAATGGTCTTGAGAGTTATCACCCACTATCCGCTACGAGAGGGGCGCGGCGGCAGCGTGCGATTTCCGAGTTGAGAGTCTGGGGGAGGGGCCGAAGGTTTCGGGAACGCGGGGATCTCAGCGGAAAGTCCCCTTGAGGGGCCCGGGACACAGGGAAGGAGAGATGCTTCGGTGCACTGACCTGTCCTCCGAGTCCATGCGGCTTAGGGGCTCTCCATCCGACGACATCTCCAAGCTGCCTCGCCGTCTCCCGGAGGTCGCGCTGCTTCCGCCGCCCCCGGTCCCGTAACCCTCGTCGCCGCCACTAGAGACGACGCTGCTGCTGCTGCTGCTGCCGCCGCCCCCGCCGCCACCCTGGCTGCCCCGCGGTCCCTTGGGCTCCTCCAGACCCTCCTTGCCGTCCCCATCCCCGCTGCTGCTGCTGGCGGCGCCGGGGCTCAGCGAGCGCGTCTCATCGCTGCTGCTCCCGCCACTGCTGCCCACCAGGCTCTCGGCGCTACTCTCCTCCTCACCCCCGCCACTGCTGCTGCTCTCGTCCTCCTCGTCGTCCTCCTCTTCGTCCTCGTCCTCCCCAGCCTGGCTGGCGCTCTCAGGGCTAGGCTCCGACATCGTCTCCGCCTCGCCGCCCCCCACTCCGCCGCCGCCGCCCCCACCACCGCCGCCGTTCAGAAGCAGTGCCGCCACCGCCTCGGCCTCCGCCTCCTCTTCCTCCTCCTCCTCCTCTTCTTCCTCCTCTTCAGGGGGCTCGGCCCGACCCCGCGCCGCTGGGCCGAGGCTACCAGGGGGCAGAGGGCTCAGGCGGGAGAGCTCCTCTAGGTCGGCCATGTCGGTGATAGCGGCGGCCATGGCGGCGCCTGCTTCTCTCCTCCTCCTCCACACCGCCGCCGCCGCCTTCTCCCTCTCTCGACTCTCGCTCCCTCGCCCCCTCCCAAACGCCCAAAACTCCGCCGACGCCGCGGCAAGAGCAGGAGGAGGGCCCGCGAACTGCGTCAGCCTGCACACGCGCTACGGAGCCCGCGCGGGGACAGGCGCGCGACTGCGCGCACTCACGCGGAGACAGCTGCGCGCCTGCGCAGGCATGAGCTGACGCCTCCCCAGGCCACAGGTCCCGCGCCCCCGCTTTCCGCATGCTCAGAGTTTCCTAGGGGTTCTCCCTCGCCCTCCCGCGCAGCCCAGCGGGCGGGACACGAGGAACGAAAACCCGAAAGGTAAAGGTGACCGAGGATTTCAACAACCCTCCGAGTTGTCACGATAAAGTCATTCGTTCCGGGGGTATTTAGGGAGTGTCCGCTCTGTTCTGGCGCTGAGCCTGGGATGAAACAAGACACTGGCCTTTTGAGAGGTTAAGGTCTACGGGAAGAGGCAATTAGAATAAAGAGAAAAATAAAAAAGTTACGAAATCCATATGCGCAACAGAGCCACAGGTTTAAATCCAACCTGTGTTTGAACAGTTTTAGTGATGATGAAATAAAAATCTCAGAGCATCCATCCTTTAGGTTTGAGATCTTCAAACTTCCTAGGTCATGAGCCCCCTAAAAGAATTTTGTAAAGCTATGCACATTCTTACACAGTTTTAAGATGGCATCTACATTTCTCCAGCGTGTTACAAATACTGGCTTCTAAAATAAAACCGTCGCCCTTTTAAAATATATGCAATGAACGCTTATACCATAGGGATTTAATACCCCCAATATTCACTTTTTTAAAAATACATAAACAATCTTTTACACGGTAATTTTGCACCTTTTCTTTATCTTTTGGAACTCATAGTCCCCTCCAGAATTTTATTCCAATAAAATATTTTGTCTTTTATTGGTCTCATACTTTCCTGTAACAAAAATATATATATGCAAACTGAAATTTAAAGTTTTTCAAATCTTACTCTGACCGTTAAGAGTCTCAGTGTTACTATCACAACTGATCAAAACATATTTTGTAAATTTTTGTAAATAAGTCTTAAACACAAAAGTAAAACTCGGGGGGAATGCATTTTACACAGATGAAGTTGGATGGATTTTTGTTTCAACTAGTTTAATCACTGGTTGAATATTACTAGAATGAGAAAGAGTTCAGTATTAATTCTATTCCAGGTTTTCGATTCCATGGATCTAAACATTGAAAAACTTGTTCACAACAATAAGTAGCTGCAAATGAATGGAGTTGTTATAGCAATGTCACTCTATTCTTTGAGCTCCTTCCAAATTACATGCCAAAAAATCAGAGATTTAACAACAAAAAATATACTTTGAATGATCTTTCAGCTGACAACTCTGACTAGGTTCTCTCTCAACTTTGTTGAAAGTAACTGAAACCACATGGCTTATAAAGGATGTGCTCCCTGTTCTCTTCACTCACCAGTATTTCCAGTTGTCCCTTCTTAGATGTCCTAGAGGTTTTTGCATCCTGGAGTTTTGTTTTGTTTTGTTTTGTTTTTTTGCCGCTTAGTAAGATTCCAGGAAGTTTTTGCACCTTAATAAGATTTAGGAGATTTAGGATGGGTGTGAGTTATGCCTTTCTTTGGCAGAGTTGCGGAGAGGCAGTTGGAATAAGGGAGGAGAGTCTGCAGTATACCTTGTACCCAGAACACATTTTCAAGCATTTTCAAGCAGGTCAATTTTAGGGACGCCCATCTAAGGGAGGTAAGGATCAGAGAACCTATTGCCTTAAAATTCCCTCATATAACTTGGTTGCCTTAAAATAGAGTCTCTGCACCCATACGGGTGTACCCCAGTGTTATGTCTGATACTTAGGCCTTTGAACATCTGTTATATGCACTGTTGTCTCAAGAGAAAACCAAATAAAATAATAAAAATAAGTATGAAAAATAAAATTTAGTATGAAAGCATTGTAGTTTACTTTCACTACAATATTCCATTTTAACCTCAAAGCCACTTTTTGAGAGATATCATTCTGCATTATCATCTAAAAACAAAGAGTGTAATGTGATTCACTCTCAAGTGTTTATTGAGAGTATATGCCAAGCTCTATGTTAGGCACTAGCGACTTTTGTCTGAGTTCATCAAAGAAACTTCATGAAGAATGTAAGATTTAAACAGAAGTGTAGATAGAAAGGTATGATATGATAGCTATGTGTAAGTTTAATTTGAGCTGGACCTTGAAGAGTAAATAGAATAGAATTGTTTGAGGGGAAATTCTAGGATTGAGACACAATAACAGAAAAGCATAAAAGTTTATTTGCTATAGGGTTAATTAACCATGAGAAAGCAAAGCTAGAAAGCTAAAAAGTTAAAGGTTAGATTGCAGAAGTTCTTGAATTTAAAGTTTAAAGAATTTAAAGTTTTGAGGCTGAAAAACAATGGGTATATTCTGAGGTATTTTGGTAAAGGTGTGATTGGACCTATGTTGCAAGGCTATCTAATATATAGAGGATATGGTGGGGCTGAAAAAAAAGTGAATGGAAACTAACACATGCAAATAGAAGGTTATCAAAGCCACAAATGAGTGTTCCAATATTTATACTTAAAGATTAAGGTGAGCTATCTTGGAATTGGCTTTTTGGAGAAAACAGTGAGTTTTCCATCACTGCAGAGGCTTAGGGTGTATGTGTGTGTGTGTGTGTGTGTTTAATTGCATATTTTCTAAAAAGCTTAAAGAATTGCATAAAAAGCATCCACACACCTATCTAGATTCATCAGTTACTAACATTTGCCATACGTGTGCTCCCCTCTCCTTCAGTCTCCCTTCCTCTCTTTCCCAGTCTCCCTCTCTCCCCCTCCCTCTCCTGCTCCATCCCTCTCTCCCCCTTTCTCAGGTTGATCAGCTTTAGTTGCAGACATCATTACTCTGCATGCCTCTCCTAAGAACAAGACCTTTCTCCTACATGACCACAGTGTAGCAGTGTCATTACACTCTCGAAATTTGAATCACTGAAGTGTTTTGCTATGTGCTGGACCTCTGTTGATAGATTTCCTTTAGGCAGCATGAGGTGAGAGGTTAGAATATGCAGCAGAAAGCTTGGTCCACTTCCACAAACTGAACAGAAAGCGTCCCTTACCTGTATGCAGGTAAGTACTGAAATTAACTGTTGGAAAAAGTTTTTAGCAACTCAACAGAGTAATTTTATGTTTTATGTCTGCTGAATCTAATAATAAAAATCGAGCCTTTTTTTTTATGTCAACAGGTGTTTTTAAAATGTCATCCTGGCAATTCATTTTCACTGTATTTTACAAAAGTATCAGTCCTTTGGAAATTAAAAAGAAAAACAAAAAACTGGTCCTTCACAAATTGAGAGTTACTGTTCTACAGTTCCTTCCTTTCAGCTCAGAGTATTTGATTCCATACATAATTATAAATTGCCCGATAATACTCACTGCATAAGAGCAATTTGATTATGAATATTATTCAAACTCATCAACTACAGTACTAATAAGGTCGAATTAACAAAAATAACCTCAAATTTCACTATCTTTTGTGCCTACCAAGCCTACTTACATAGTCAGGACACCTCCAGCTTCTGGCAGAGGGCACCAAAAAATATTTCTAGGAGCCTCCTTCACTGTGCTAGACACTGCAAGCTCCTACCAGAGCTTTTGCTTATGATACAAACAGCCCAAGCCATGGTGCAGTCTGAAAAAATGGAGGTCTTCGTGTTGACCTTTGTTAGGGGAACCCTGAAGCAAACTGTTTATGCCCAGTTTTACATATGGTTTGCAGTGAAACGGCTCTATGTTTTTTTACTCAGAACTCTGTCTCTCCTAGGGACCCAGACATGCTTTCATGGGCCTAGAATGGCAACAGATTTGAGTAGCAGCTACCTCACGCTGTATTTATTACTCCCCATCCAATGACTAAGCCTTTCTTATAGGGCTTCTCTGTCTAATTCTTTCTTCCATGAAAACTTTCCAGGAAGCAGCCTCAGCCCCTGTGTAGGTAAATTCCTTTCAGTCCTGTCTCACCAGTTTGCCAGACGCGCCCAGACATGCTTGAAGCCCAGCAACAGACCCAGCTTAGATTCAAGCCGAGATTCCTGCTACACTGTGAGATAAATCTGAGAAATTATCTAAAATATGCAGCCACATCACATTTTGCACTTTTATTTTAGGTTCCT
>PVKY010008509.1:0-14012 GCA_004027775.1 Bradypus variegatus
GACAGGTGGGGACGCACAGTGGTAAAGCCTTTCAGCCAACTCAGCCAAGAAAACATGCTAAGGCCCAGCAAGAAAGCCTTGGTGACTTCTAAAAGGAAGCGGGGCCCTTAGCACCGCTTTCCAACCCCCTCCCCAATCCACAGAGCTCCAGGAGCAGCAGAGAGGAGACTGATTCAGCCCCATCCCTTCTATTCTCATCTTCCTGTCCACGTCAGGCAGGTCACCCCAGGTGAGGCGAGAGGCCCAGGACTAAAGAATATAAATAATTCACATGGGGGGTATCAAATGTTACAACAGAAGAATGAAGATGGGCTGTTCCCCAACAGAATGCACAGCCATTCACGCACAGGTGCCATTTCCAGATCCCAAATCTTAGCAACTAGTGCAGGGGAAGTACAAAGAAATTGGCAGCTCTCACGCCTCCGGCAATGCTGACAAAACAGCTCCTCACACCAAGACCGTAAAAGGGGGCACAACCTTGGTCTCAGTAACCCCACAACTGGGAATTTACCACCAAGGAACACTTGAGCAGAAAAAAAAAAATCATAGCAGCTAATATTCTTAGGTAGCACCTGATACAAGCCTAGCACTTCATGTGTAGCACTGCTCATTTCCTTATAACAAATTAAGAAAATCACTGCAAAAAAATATCTGGCTGGTGACCCCACACACACCAAGAAAAAATATATAATAAATCAAGTGATGTGTTTTAGTTTGCTAAAGTTGCTGGAATGCAATACACCAGAAACGGGCTGGCTTTTAACAATGGGAATTTACTAACTGTAAGCTTACAGCTCTGAGACTGTGAAAATGTCCAAATCAGGGTGTCAACAGGTGATGCTTTCTCCCCGAAGAAAGGCTGCTGGCGATCCAGGGCCCCTCTGCCACACGGCCAGGCACACAGCCAGCATCTGCCAGTCTTTCTCTCCTGGGTTTGTTGCTTTCAGCTTCTGGCTGCTTCTCTCTCAGCTTTTCTGACTTGTCTCTCTGAGCTTCTGTCTTCTGTCTCTCTTAACTTCTCTGAATTTCATCTCTTATACAGCACTCCAGTAAAAGGACTCACTGGGGGCATGCCTCAACTGAAATAACCTAATAAAAGGCCCCACCCACAGTAGGTCTACACCCACAGGAATGGATTAGCTTTAAGAACATGATCTTTTCTGTGGTACATACAGCTTCAAACCATCACATGACGGAATATTACGTAGCCATTCAGCACGATGACGAGGGAGATTATGAAGAAAAGGATGTATAGGAAATAATGCTAAGAAATCAGCACAGAAAATAAGCACATTAGTAACAGCTGACATATACTGACTTAGCCCTTCACAACAGCCACACAAGATGGGTACTGATCCCGTCCTGGTGTTATAAATAAGGAGACAGAGGCACTGAGAGGTCAAGGCCACCCAGCCGGGACTTGGACCTGGGCAGCCTGATTTGGATGCCAGCCCCCTGGCTATGAGGCCACATCACCTCCCAACAGTAAGCATGCTACAGTTCCAACCAGGGGCATTGTGCTCAAAACACACAATTGTATACTCAAAACACTGAATGCTCATAACAAGACCTGCAAACTTACCTGCAGAATTGGAAAGTATCTCTGGGGCGGAATTATGGGTGCTTTGGTTTGATCAAATTCTGTCTTAACTGCTTTGTTAAATAATTAACTTTCTCATTATAGGATTTTTGTGTTTTCTTAAGCCCCAGAGGGCATGATAGAAAGAGAAAGCAATAAAGTGGGGGTCTGGTCACACCATCTTCTCTTGAATAGTAAATAACAATGAAAATACACACAACCCCAAAACGCCTCAGGACAAAACCGTTGGCAGTTTCAGAGACACTCAATTATACCCCAGCACTGAGGATGAAATAACCAAGCTCAGTTACAGAGGGAGCCGCTTGCACACAGTTAGCAAAGGACGTGAGGGAAGTGATGGAGGGAAGAAAGCTGGCACTCACTGCTTCGGGGAGCCCTGGGTTCCCTTTGCCATCATATTCTGGGGTTTGTAAGAGTTGAGTATGTCCTCTAGAGTGAAGTTCCTCATGCTTCCCCCACCAGGATACGATTTCTTAGTCTGAAGTCTGGTCGTTCTCGGGATACCCGGATGCCCAGACAGACCCCCATCTTATTTTTCTCGCAGAGAACAGAGGAGGCAGGAGCAGGATGCAGGAGGAGCAAGACCAAACCACACACCCCCTCACACTGTTAAGGATCCAGGGCTCTCGGCTGTGCTGGAACATGCAGGGTGGGCAGCGGTTCTGCCCCCGAAAGGCTGCCTGAAACCCACGGACACCTCGGCACAGAGCCCCCCACACACCCGCGTGTCCACCACAGACCACATCAGCATGAAGCATCAAGGGGCACAGTGAGCGTGCCGTGATCTTTTTCTTTAGAGACTGAAGTTGTAAACTCTGGGTATGTCCTACTTGCCAAACATACCAAATCATAAAACGGAATTTACATTTTCAGAAAAGTGAATGAATAAAAAACAAGGGAAAACAGCTTAAATTGCTGCCATCAGTCCAACTCCAGTGTAATGAGAGGAATGTTCATAATGAAAACGCAGAAGCAGAGCCAGCAACTTCCTCAAGGACCAAAGACAGTCGAGGAAGACCCACAGAACATGATCTATGTCTCCCCCAGAGCTCTGCTGATAGAACAACCCGCGTTTAGCTGAGATTCCAAGAACTTCCCCCAGGGAGCAGGAAAGTGTCTTTAAAGTGTGGTGTTAGATACCCCTGGGGTGCCCAGAGATGCCTCCATCCCTACATCAGCGATTAAAATGAAGTGCCTACCTGGATTGGTGTTGATGTTGTCACAAACATTGGGACTAGCGGTTTGATGTGCTGAGTCCTCAATCATGGGACTTGCCCTTATGTAGCTTGTTACTGCAAAGGAGAGGCTAAACTTGCATATAATTGTGCCTAAGAGTCTCCCCCTGAGTACCTCTTTGTTGCTCAGATGTGGCCCTCTCTCTCTCTAACTGAGCCACCTTCACAGGTAAACTCACTGTGCTCCCCCCTACGTGGGACCTGACACCCAAGGGTGTAAACATCCCTGGCAATGCAGGATATGATTCCTGGGGATGAATCTGGACCCAGCATCGTGGGACTCAGAGTATCTTCTTGAACAAAAGGGGGATGCAAAATGAGACGAAATAGAATCAGTGGCTGAGAGATCTCAAATGGAGTCGAGAGGTCACTCTGGTGGACATTCTTATGCACTATATAGATAATATCTCTTAGGTTTTATTGCATTGCAATGGCTAGAAGTAAATACCTGAAACTACCAAACTCCAACCCAGCAGTCTGGACTCCTGAAGATGATTATATAATAATGTAGATTACAAGGGGTGATAGTGTGATTGTGAAAACCTTGCAGATCACACCCCCTTTATCTAGCGTATGGATGGATGAGTAGAAAGACGGGGATAAAAACTAAATGACAAATGGGATGGGATGGGGGGATGGTTTGGGTGTACTTTTTTCATTTTTAGTTTTTTGTTCTTGTTCTGATTCTTTCTGATGTGGGGAAAATGTTCAGAAATAGATTGTGGTGATGAACGCATAACTAGATGATCATACTGTGAATGGTTGACTGTATACCATGGATGATTGTATGTTATGTGAATGTGTTTGAATAAAACTGAATTAAAAAAAAAAAAAAGAGGACATGGCCTTTTCTGGGATACACAGCAGCACAGTAACCTTGCTAATATATCCTACACCCTTACTGGGTGGTGAAGGATTCTTGGTAACAGTTTGAACCTCATCAGCAGCAACATTTAGTCATCTTTGATGTATATACTCATCCTTACTTACAAAAAAGATTTCTCCCAAGTTACAAGGCAAAACTAACTGGAAGAGTTCCTCTATAACCGACTGCCTTACAGGAGGCAAACTTCAGAACCTTGAACAACCAGAAGCTTCCCTTCCAACTAAATGCTGCTCCATTTCCTTTGTGTGCCCCAGCATCACACATTAACACACAGTTCAGGAAGCCCCCACCACACACCTCAGTC
The DNA here is from genome assembly GCA_004027775.1 of Bradypus variegatus. Taxonomy (NCBI): domain Eukaryota; kingdom Metazoa; phylum Chordata; class Mammalia; order Pilosa; family Bradypodidae; genus Bradypus; species Bradypus variegatus. The sequence continues at coordinate 4,026 of PVKY010008509.1, forward strand.
CACAATCATGTACGGACACCCTGTGCTTGACCCCACATCTCACGTTTGCCACCACGAAAGCACGAGCCCAAAGGCTCTGCAGTGAAGGAGCAGCCCAGACATCATCCAGGACTGGGGAGGTGGCTCGGAAGGTACTTACTAATGGTCATTGACTCTGGCACAGAGGCGGTAGGTAATAGGCTGCTCAGGGGACTTCCTTGCTCTGGAGGACTGGCTTCCACACTGAGCAAAAGAAAGCAGAAGGAAGTTACTCTCATGTTTAACATATTTCACTAAACCAGCCTAGCCATCATACGGTTAAAACACACACACATGCATGCACATACACATTCACATAACTAGGAGGAAAAGCACCAAAACATCAATGACATAATGGAGGTGGGGGTTAAGAGTGACATTTTTTCATTCACTGCTGCGTTTTCCAAATTTCCTAAAACAAACGTTGAGAGGACTCAGCACCCTGCAGGGGTCTGGCAATGCCAAGCCTTCCTGACACTGTTCCAACTGATACAGCCTCCTATGGGAAGTACTGCTTGGGAGGGCAGAACCCTGTCCATTCAGGGTGAGAACAGAACTCCAAGCACAGCTTGGGGAGTCAGCAACTCCGACCTGGAGCTAAGGGTGCAGCTGTGGATGTGATGGCACCCAGGACACCAAGTCAATCCACAGGGAGAAAGAAGAAGAACCAGAGCAGGGCAGCAAGGGTCATGGTGGGAGGCGGGGGCTCTGCCACCACACATGCAGTGACTCTGGGCAGCTCAGTTCCCCTTTGAGATACCTTTATTTGAAAGAGAAAGAAAGAAAAGGGGAGAGAGAGGAAAGGAGGGAGAGAAGGGAAGAAAGAAGAGAACCTATGGAAAACCTTTATAGCACTTATAGCATTTACTATATGCCATACAGTATACTAAGCACTTCACAAATATTATATAACATCTGAGTAGTTCATAAAAATTCTCAGGTAATCCTCATAGCAACTCTATATAATAATACCCCAACTAAGTAGTAAGGAAACTGAGGCATAGAGAGGTTAAGTCAGTTATCCAAGGTCACACAGCAAATGGACAGACGAGCTGGGATTTGGACCCAGGCAGTCTGGCTCCAGAGCCGATACTCATGAGCACTGCAACACACTGCCTTAAGCATCCCTTTCTATGCACCACGACAGACACAGAAGCTGACATTTCTGAAGCACATACAATATTAGACAGAGAGCTATGCCCCATAATCCCCTCATGTAATCCCCACAAAATGAGGTTGATAAGAGTTACTGGTCTCATTTTGCAAAAGAAGAATCTGAGGTCTACAGCAGTGGTCAGCAAACTAGGGCCCACAGGTCTGACCCACCATCTGCTTTGAAATAAAGTTTTACTGGAACACAGTCATGCCCATTAATTAACATAGGCTCTCTGGCTGTCTTCACGCTACCACTGCAAAGCTGAGCAGTCACAACGGAGACCTTAGGTTGAAGACTAAGATATTTACTCTCTAGCCCTTTACAGAAAAAGTTTGCCAACTCCTGGTCCAGAGAAATGAAGGAACTTGCCCAAAATTAAATAATGAGTAAAAGTGTCAGAAGCCATACTTAAATCCAGTTCTATCTCAATGCACATTTTCCCAAAGTATGTAATTAGAGCCAGAGATGACTTCAGAGAGTGCAAGGGCATTTGTATTAAAAATATTCTGTCACATGGTCATTTTCAATCTTCTTTTCAACTTTCTGATAAGGTCAAGCAAACAGTCTCATTTTAACACCAATGCATCTTTTATACCTCTCCAGCAGGAAACACTAGACTAGATTTAACACACTGTGGTTTTCACTCTGTATAGCAGTGGCACTCAAGTAGAAGTGAATTTGCCCCCCAGGGGACATTTGGGACACATTTTTTGGTTGTCACACCCAGCAGGGGGAAGGTGCTGCTGGCATCTAGAAAGTAGAAGCCAGGGATGCTGCTAAACAACCTACAATGCACAGGACAGCCCCATGACAAAGAATTATCCAGCCCAAAATATCGACAGTGCTGTGGCTGAGAAACCCCGGTGCATCTATAACCTGTGATACTGGTTTTCCATTCACTGCAGTGGCAAATCTTCCTTTGCAAATCAATGTATTTTGAGGATTTAAAAAAAAAAAAAAAAAGCCAACATTAAGCAAATCATTTACAATGTTAAATTTTACTTTTCACATCCAGCAAATAATATACAGGAGGTGCTCAGAGCTGGCCCAAAAAATGTAAAAAGTAAATGTGATATGCAAATGAAGTGTGACAAGGATTTTACCTTCTGTGATGTAAGACTAAAACTGAACAAAAATGTGAGGCAAGGCCTTGCCCTTTAATCCTACCAGGGCCCCTACTTGGTTTCCTAATATTCACCTGAATTGCAGCCCGGGCTCAGGGAGCACGTGGTCCTCGGGTCCTGTCCCATTCTCCAGGCTTCCGAGGGGGGCATCTGCAGCACCGAGAAGAATTGGGAGAGAAAGTCGCATTTCTATCATTTCATTTTCTCCATGAGACATGGACACAGTACAAGCAGATATTTCCACAAAAGCCACTGGATTCTAATCTGCTGTTCATTTCATTCTTTCAGCTGTAATCACAGATCTGGCATCAGGCTCTACACTTCCACTTAAACTGTTCTCTTTTTTGCCTTGAGTCACCCAGAATCATGTGTGAAGCCCAAGTTCAGAACCAACCTCAGAAGCAAGGACTAAGAAACCAGCTTAGGCAACATTGCTCCTGCCTGTAGTGGCCTGAGGCAGGCACTAGAGGGCAGCACGGCCCAATCGCTGACAGCGTCTGTAGGTTTCAAAATCAAGACACTGTGTGATCATGAAAACTTTGTGACTAACACTCCCTTTATCCAGTGTATGAGTAGATGAGTAATAAAATAAGACAAATATATATATAAATAATAGGGGGAGATATGGGGTATGGGATGTTTTGGGTTTTTTTTTTATTTTGGAGTAAAAAAATATTCTAAAATTGATTGAGGTGATGAATGCACAGCTATATGATGATACTGTGAGCCACTGATTGTATACTTTGGATGGATTATATGGTGTGCGAATATATCTCAATAATATTGCATTTTAAAAAAAAAATCACTGAAGCTTTCTAAAAAGCCACTAGCCCTGGGGCATTTGGGAAAGGCCATAAGTAAGTCCTAGAACAAACGCAAGAAACATTAGCTATTTTCAAAAACGTATTAGCTGTGGCTCAAGTCTCCTTCCAGGAGAAAACATAAGACCAGAAGCCTTAGGCCTGACAGTGGCATGAGGCCAACAGCACCCAAGGGGACACTTGCTCATACCAGAAACTTTCCATTTGTCAATGCTGACTGCAGAACCAGCCCTGCATCAGGGGAGGAGGTGCAGAGATGGAAGGCAACACGTCTTGCTGCCCCATCCACTGCCACGGCTTCCTCCACTCCCCTTCTGTCTATCGCCCTCTCCACACTCAAGCCCTTTCCTTGTTTGGTTTACAGTCACACTCATAAGTTACTGGCTCTTAAGGGGGAAAAAAATGTGTTTAACCTTTTCTTCTCCCTGCTGCCCCCATCTAGCTGTTCCAGTCTAACTCTTTCAAGAAGCTCGGAGGCAAAGTAGAAAGTGTGCTTCTCTGCCTCCCCTCCCTTACCAGATGAACTGTGCTTAGCGTAAGGGTTCTGCTGCTGGAGCCTGAAGGCCTGGGCTCAAGTCCCCACTACTCCACTTTAATTCAGCAAGCTATCCAGCCTCTCTGTGCCCAGTTTCCTCAACTGTAAAATGGGAAGACATTAGTGCCTCCACACAACACAGTGATAGCACCTCCCAGAGAATTAAACTTCACATTTCAATACACGTAAACCTCAATGAGAACACTCAGTGTGTGGCAATGCATCATCTTGCTCTGTGACCACCCTGGCTATCACAGGCTCTCGCCCCCCCCCCCCGACAACTGGAATTGCTGCCAAAGGATTTCCTAGGAACCCCTCCCTCAGTCCCCTTCCCTCCCAACCTGCCTGCAGCCAATGACCAGCTGAAGAGCCCCCACCTTGGCAATCTCCCCCATACCTGTGTAACACTATTTTTTGGTCCTCCCCACCTCTCCCATGCCCCCCACTTCCAATCCTTAAGTGGAGGTATCTCTGAATCATGCCTCTGTGGTCCTCTCTGCCCCTTGGCCTTGGCACCAGCTCTCTCCTCTGAAGATGACAACTCCCTAGCCCTCACCTCTAGCTAGGACCTCGGGCTAGAACCCCATGATTCTGTCTGCCGAAAGTTCCATGAGAATATCCTACAAGGCTGATCTCTGACCCTGACCTTCTAAACTGCCCCTCTCATATCACCACTGCCCACTGGGTTGGGAGCTCAGCGTGACCCACCCTCCCCCATCACAGAGTCACTTGATATCTGGGCTCTCTGACATTTGTGCACTCCTTGTCTGCAGGCTGTTTCCACCACCCCCTGGTGCAAAAGCTCAACATCTTCTCAGGGGTCTTCTGCAGCAGATCCCTCAGTTCTGTCCTCTCTAATTTAATCCATGGGGCTGTGAGACTCTGCCCCTTAAAGCAAAGATGGGGAATCCAAAACATATATTAGGAACCCAAGGCCAGAATAAAGGCCAGCATCACCCACCAGACATTCAAGACACTACGGCAGCTCGGCCCAGCTCTAAAACCAAGCATATCAGATCAGAGCAGGACTACAGCAGCGCCTCCTCAACCTCAACTAACAACTCCAAAGACCCTGGGGCAGGACAAGGAGAAGCTGAAGAACTTTAGACTTGATGGGTGTTGGGGATTGAATCATGTTCCCCACAAGACATATTCAAGTTCTAACACCCTGTCCTTTGGGTGTGAACCCATTTTTAAATAGGATCTTTGAAGACCCCATGTGAATGAAATCAAATTATATCAGGGTGGGCCTTAAACCAATATGACAGGAGTCCTTATAAGCAGAGGAAACCTGGACACAGCTGGAGACAGACTGGGAGAGAGAGAGCTACGTGATGGAGGCAGAGATTGAGTCATGGACATCCGGCAAGCCACCAACAGAACCCTACAGACTTCAGAGAAAGCATGGCCCTGCTGACACCCTGATTTTGGATTTCTAGCCTCCAAAACTGTGAGACAATAATTTTGGGTAGCCAATCTGTCTGTGGTATTTTGTCATAGCAGCCTACCAAACTATGAAATGTGAGCCTAAAGGGTTCCAGGACCCGAGTTTTCAAATGAACCTAAGAAAGTACTCAGAAATAGGCTTTGCATTTGCTAAACCCAACAAAAAATACAGGATGCTCAATGAAGAAATGACCAATCACATTTTCCTACTTCAAATGAGTAGAAATAGGTATTTTTTTCACCTGCATTTTTCTTCTCAGTTAAAAGAAACTTTGGGAGCTCTCCCCCACCCCCTTGCCATTTCAAAGAGATGTTGGTAAATTTGCTTTGTATTGTTGAAAGTGTACACACCAAGGGGAGTTGCTGACTGTGCTCAGCCTCCGTCTGCTTGCCCAAGGTCTCACTGGGCAGGGATTTCCTTCTCTGAGTCCCTCCCGAACCCTAGAAAAGCAGCTCCAAAGCAGAGAATTGTCAGAAGGACAATTCTGCATTCAGGGTTCCCTTCTTCTCTGACTTAGCTGCAAGAAAGTTCCATCCTTCCAAGCCATGTGCCTCACTACCAGTTTTATTCCCAACCACCATCCCCTCCCTCTCTTTCTCTAAATAGCCCCAAAAGTGGTGACAGTAAAGGCACCAACATTTTCAAAGATGATTGAAAAGTCTCCGAAGATGCAAACTCTCGGTCTGCAAAGTCACCAGTAAAGAGACAGAAGAGCTCCCCAGCCAGAATCGGAGAGAGCGAGTTAACACCACTAGAGCAGGAGCCCGCTGATCAGAAGCTAGGCAGAAACACAGCAAAACAAGTCAGTCTCAGAGGCCTGGCTGGCAGTCTCCCCCCAGGGCTGCCCAAGGAAGACGTGCCCCATCTCAGCACCACCTGGCCATAGGCCTCCAGTGGAAGCAGGGTGCCAGGCCATTCAGCATTCCCAGTCAGGTAACCCGGCCCCTAGCTCTGACTCCAGCACCTTCTTGCAGCCCTGGAATAATCTGCTTTCCCAGGCAATGTTTCTATCCACAGCAAGTCTACCCCTCAGGCTGCCGCAAGCTTCCAAGTCTCTAGACAACCTCGTTACTAGAGTAAATTAAAAAGTCGGCAACGCTGTTGAATGGTTATAACAATACCTAAATCATCAGGATATTTGACTAATTAAATAGGATAATGGCTGTGACAGAATGCAGCATGTTGTCTGGCACGTAAGCATGTACTTAGGAGAATATGGATCTATATACTGTTTAGTATTAACAACAACATAATTATAAAAATCACTTAACATACATAAGAAGTAATACTACTGCATTTTTTAGATATTTCAAATATAAATAGCAACATATAAAGTTTAATTACTGAACCAATCATAATCTATTAAAATACCATACTAATCATAATGTAAATCTGACCTCTTAAGAATTCTAATACTCATAAATTTTAAATATTGCCCTTATCTCTGCTGGGAAACAACTCTAGTTGGATTGTGGTTTGTTTAATTTTCAAACAGTGATATGAGACCTATTTTTTGTTTGTTTATTTCCTATGAGAAACTCTATGAGCTTTTCTTGCAATAAATGAGATTTTAAATTCAAAAGAAAAAGAAAACGGGCAGACGGGCTCACGTGCATCACGTCCGGCGAGCACCGGCACCACAAGCGGGGTCCCGCTCCCAGCAACCGGGGGTCTGCCAGGCAGACAGAGGTGGGACCGTGGGAAATCGGCCCGGGGGCTGCCTTCTCCAGAGGACCCTGGCCAGCCAGCAGCTACTTTTCCTGGAGCCCATGTCTGCATAAAGGGTGTCTGTGTGTGTGTGTCTGTCTGTGTCTGTGTGTGTATGTGTGTGTCGGTATGTCTATGTCTGTGTGTGTACAGAACACTAGATGAAACCTCGATGCAAATGGCAAGCAGCAGTGTTCCAGGAGCCACCAGCCACTGGCCCCTAGAGTCATGGTTTAGAGAAGCCCAGATGAGAACTCAAGGAGCCCCCTAAAGCAAACTATCTGTTGCATGCACCATACAGCTCAGCAACAATTCACGAATCCAACAAAAAGACCCCCTGGGCGGAGAGTGAGATGAGGTAAGCAGGGAAGTGGGTGAGGAGCTGGAGGCCAGGAACAAAGATGCTAAACTCTCCAGTGGTGACAGATATGCTTTGGGACCGCCTGGTCTCTCCAAGCCCCCAGCCCCTTCTCAGACACTCCAGTCCATGTGGCTGCCAAATGGGCAATGGCAAGGGAACCACCCACCCCAGGGCTCAGGCATCTGGACCAAGGTTGGTCACTTGAGGGAAAGGGGCCACTGATGCTGACCAGTGACATGGAACTTCTGCAGCCTGGTCTGCAGAAATGAGCTAGGACCACCAGACCTCAGACCCTCAGAGAGACATCCCAGTGGGGAAGGAAGGTCACAGGCCTGAGGCAATGGCATTGGCACTCAGCCAAGTACAGGGAAAAAGGGAAGGGGGAGAGAGCGATGAGGAAGCAAAGACAGACTGGGGAGACAGAGGTGGTGGGGACAGATCCCCATCGGGAAGTGCGGGAGGATGGCAGGACCGTGTCCCCACCATTGTGATATCCCAGGCCCAGGCCCATCCCGTGGAGTCACTCCTGCAGTCACTCACAGGAAACTTTCACGGGGCCTTGCATGAGCCTGGTCCTCTCTCCCCAGACTACCTCATGGAATCTTCCCCATAGCCCTGAGCAGGAAGTGAGAGAACAGGAACAGCCCGGCCCAGGCAGCTGTGGGGAAGAGGGTGCAGCTCACTGGAGCCCAGGCTGAAGTGCTGGCGGCAGTTGTCGTCCTCACCTCCTTCCCACACGCGGAGCCTGAGACTGACGGACACTGACGACGTAACCACATGCCCTGCGGCAGCCTCACTGACAGCCGGGGACCCAGCCGCTGGAGCAGTAGCTGGCCCAAGCTCGTGTGACTCTAGAGCTGAGACAGGCTCGGACCCCCATGCTTCACCGCTGCCAGGAAACAACCCAGCCTGTCTCGCTGCTCAAGCTGGTTTGAGGAGCTCTCTGTTCCCTGCCAACTGACAAGAACAACAGCCGACCATCCAGTTCAGAATTTCAACAACTTCCTGAGCAGGCAGGCGGGCCCTAGCCACAACTTCCTAAATCTGGGCCCAGAGGAGGAACATGTGTTTCCTAAGAAATTGAGGGGACACATAAGCGGGATGGGCTGAGTCCTACCTGACCCGGCAGGCTTAAGGGCCAGTGACTGGCAACAGAGGAGTTCTCTGTGCCAGGTGCTGTGCCAGCTGCACTGCATGTCCATCCCAGGCCAGCCAGGGCTCATCCACGGCCTGTGAGACCTGCTCTAGCTAAAGAAAACAATAACAAACCACCATACACGTGCTTAACCACAGGGAGTGCTACAGAAACACCCGCAGGTAACAAAGCAGGTTTTAACCAAGCTACTCCCTGATCCCCAAGACTACTCTGCAAAGGGTGCCTAGGCCTTTATAAATATGAGTTCAGTGACCTTCTCCTTCTCAAAGGCAGGAATAACAAGTCATTAATGGTCAACTTCTACATGAACAAATCTAATAAGTCACTAGGGAGAAAAAAAACAGGGCGTCCCTGGTGACTTGCCGGTCGGTTCAGCCCACTACTCACTAAGCCAAGGGTGCTTGGGAAAAACCCAGGTACAGCAAGAACAGAAGCAATGTCCCCTGTTACTTCAGAACTTCGACAGGCCCTTCACTGCTCAAGTGTTCCCATTCCTACCTGAAAGGTGGCCCCCATGCTCCTGCCAGTCCTGGGAGCCCCAGCTCTTAGCAGAAGAAAAGAGTCCTCAGGAGACACCCACCTTCAGGGCCACTGACAGGGAAGAGGACATCGGCGTCACCATGCAGCACCTGCAACGGAGCCCACCTGTGCATCTGAGAGAGGCAGGTGTTCGCGTCCAGAGGCCTAAGGTGAAAGAAGACAGTGGTGTGACACGGTGAAGAGCCCCCAAGTGTGCACGACTCGCCACGAGGGCCCGCTGGGAGCTGACCAGGCCAGTAGGGACTGAAGATAGAAGGAGCCGCAGGCTGTGGGCCGGCCGGGAATGTGCCGCTGTGATCCAGGTCCCCAGCTTGCCTTGTCCCAACCCGGGTTTCCTGGGCATCTACTGTGGGCCAGCCTCACTCCAGAGGTCAAGGGCAAGCAGTCTCTATCCCGTCCTCTCCGCACTTACAGTCAGGTGGAGGGCACAGACAAGAATCAAATAATCATGCAAGAAAGAGTAAAACTGCACCTCACGGAAGATCACGGGGCACAAGAGTGCAGAACAAGAAGAACCAGGAAAGGGAAGGCATCCTTGAAGAAGGGAGATCAGAGCCGAGGGCTACAGGAAGCGCAGGAGTTAAGAGGGTGAAGAGGAGGCACAAGCGGGGTGGAAAGGAAGGGAACAGGACAGCAAAGCGCTGAAGCAAGAGGCAGCTGGTGTTCAGGGTTCTGAAATGATGGCAGCCACGTGACCTTGGGCTAGGCTTACTTAACCTCACTGGGTCTCAAACCCTCATGGGTAAAAGGACAGAATCCTACCAGGTCATTTCAGGGTCCCTCCTAAGAAAGGGAATCAGCTCAAATATTAGCCAGGATCATATAACAAAGTGCAAACCTAACATGCCCATTTTTTATAACAACCAGTGTGTTCAGGTGAATTTGTTTAAGAGAATTTGTCCATTGCAACACTTGCCTCTGGGGAATTTGTGTAGTACTTTAAAGTTTACAAAATCACTCTGAAACTCAGTCAATAAAGAAGTCCAAAAGGAAACCAAAAATCATAATCATACCCACCTACAGATGGGGAACAGGGGGAGGGAAGGAGGGGAGAGAGAGAATGGGAGAGAGAGAAGGGAAGGAGAGAAGGGTGAGGGGGTGGGGACAGGGAGGGGACAGAGT
>PVKY010008510.1:0-14010 GCA_004027775.1 Bradypus variegatus
TGGTCTGTGGCTCCAGCATAATCTCTTGTAAAATTTGTTGGTATCACAGTTATCTATTCCCCTGTTCTTTCCTTCTCTTAAAAGTTATTTACCACAGTCCCCTATTTGTCTCCCTTCTTATCAGTTGTAAGTGGCACATTCATTCAGTGAACAAATACTTTTGAGCTCCTGCCATGTGCCAGTTGGCCTTATAAGGACTGGGAATACAATGATGAAAAAAGCAGATGTCTTGCTCTTAAGAAGCTTGCATTCAAATGGCGCATGTAAAAAATTGAAAAGTGGAAAATTCATAAATATGTTAATTTCAGAGAATAATTAGAAATATGGTTAAAAGAAGACAGATTAATGGGATAGAGAAATGAAGGGCTGAGGTTATTGTAAAAATATGGTCAAAGAGCACTGTTCTGAAGAGATGACAAATGGGCACATGATTCCATGGTCTATTAGTAAGCAAATTTACAGCAGACTGAATAAAAGACATTTCACAGGTGAGATTACTTAACCGGGAAATCATCTTTCAGTTAATTTATTTCCTGGATTATAAGCAAAATTTGTTGACTGACATTAATTGCCATGAAAACACAAGCATGATAACAGCAAGAGGAAGTTGCCATCAAATCTCTTCCATTCACTTTTCAAATAGACACCAGTTGCATTAAAAGCCTTTTTTATGGCGTGCCAAAAAACAAATAAGTTGAAAAAATGTATTTGCATGATACTTCATTTCAATTTTAAATACCTCATATAATTTGGGACTTTTTGGATGTTCTTGCAAAAACAACCATATTACAAGCCAGAAATCATTTGTTCCTGAAAACACATTGCAAGTTATTTGGACACCTAATGTTAAGAAAAGGAGAGAATATTTTCTTAACCTCAAGTCTACTTCATAATTATAAATAGGAATCTAGATTTGGAAGTATGAGTTGCTGGAATACATTACATAGTAGGTGGTTGTGAAATCTCTTTCTTCTGTGATTTTTAAAAAGGGAATAAACAACCAAACTTCTGGAATGGTTTTGGATCATTTTGCTTGGAAGCCAGGGTGAGACTTGGTGACCTTTGGAGCACTGCTCAGTGATAGAATTTACTGAAAATAGACTTGTTTTTCTGAAATACAGGGGCTAATATTATTCTGATCCAGGGGTTTAGTTTACCATCTTTGACCAGAAGTGTGTGATGTGCATGTAACATTCACAAGTAAAAATATTTATGTTCACGGAGTCTGTCTTGTCTTTCAGTTAGCATGTTGCATTTTAAATTATTACTTAAGTGCTATATCAGATGCTAGAAAGCAAATGACTGGTTTTTCTATTGGCTGCTTACTAATAAAAAGCACATTTTCAAAGACATAGGGATTCTTTATTTTTTTTTGCCATCCTAATCCCTACCATGTTATTTTAATTTTAAAGGGATGACTGGAAACCATACAAGCTTAGAAGACTGTATTTTATTTGGGTGTGCAGAGACATCCAATCCTTCCGTTGGTTTGCAGACTTACTCTGTGTGTTGCATAACAAGGTAAAATTAGGATTGTTTTTAGTTGTGTAACTTTTTTTATTTAGGAAAAAACATAGCCTTTTTTATATTACAAAATTATTAAATGCTTGTTACAGAATAAAGCAGAAAACATATATAATTTAGAAGGAGAAAAGCAAATCTCTTGAGCCTAAAAAGGAGATATAATTTTTGTTAATAATTTGATACATATCTTTTCACATATGGGTATTTGTGAATATGCATATGCATCTATGACATAGAATGTTTTAACATAAAAATGTATGCATATGGCTGGGGGTTGTGAGAGAAGACAGATGAAGGAAGCTTATCAGTGGGCAACTTCTACACTTTCAATTCTTTGTTCTAATGGCTCTTTTCTCTTATCTCCACCTTTAATATTCCAAATGGTCTACCCTCAGATTTTTTGACATAAAATCTCAAAAATTGCAAATTCTACAAATTTTATCTTTTATAGAGAAGACAACAGACATTCTGTACCTATCCTACCTATAACCTTTTATGAGTCTATTATTTATCTATATTTATTTATTGAAATTATATAAGTAATACACATATGCATATTTGCTGCAAATTTTTCAAACAATTCAGATAAAGCAAACTCCTCCCTGACTACTTTACTCACCCAATCTATGTAAACAGAGGAAATTCATGAGTATTCTATAAGTCATATCATACTATGAGTATTGTGCAAATTGATTTTTTTTTGGCTTGAAACTGTCTTGAACCTTTTCTAGTATTTTTAGTATTAAGTAACTATAGAGATAGCTCATTCTTTTTACTGCTGTAGAGTATTTCATAGGATGGGTGTATCTAATTTATTTGACCATTCCCTAATGATGGATACTTAATATTTTATTACAGAGAATGTTGCAATGAGTATCATTATACACACCTTTCTGTGCACACATTTATGTAGTAAGACAGTCATTCCCTCATTCAACAAATAGTTACTAAGTGCCTACAGTGAACCAACAACTGTCCTAGGAGCTTGAGATACATCAAATAACAAAGTAAAACCAAACCCCAATCTCATGTAGGATATATTCTAAATGGGTGACAAACCAATAAATATATAGTATGTCTGATTTTGATTTGAACTAAAAAGAAAAGAAAGTGTGACAAAGCAACAAAGAATCATCAGTAGAGGCATGTTTTTTAATGTAGGGTACTTGGGAATGCCTGCCAAACAAAACGGCTTTGAGGGGAGACCTGAGTGAAATAAAGGAGCAAACCAAGTAGATACATTGGAGCAAATATGTGAAGACAGGGGGACCGAACTTCATAGGCATGGGCTGCGATGCGCTGGAGGAAGAACAAAGAGTCTGTGCTGGTGAAGCAGAGTAAGGAAGCAGAAGAATGAATGGTAAAAGAGGCAATCAGAGATGTGTGTAGGGCTTTTTATGGGGCAGATACCAGGTGGGGGTAGTGTATAAGGCCTTCGAAGTTCATGTGAAAAGAGATAGGAAGCCATTGAAAGAATTTGAGCAAACTGATATGTTTATAGTAGACCAATGGCCTTAAGAATGTGTGTTAAAAGACCAGGCCCTGGGGCACTGAAATTTCTAGAGGAGAGAAAGATGAGTAATAGACAACAAAGGAGATTTGTGGAGAGTAGCCTGTGAAGGAATAGGAGAAACAAGGAGGAGTGCTGTCCTTGAGGCTAAGTAAGGAAAATCTTTAAAGAAGAGCCAGATCACCACTCTCCAATTTGCAAGCATTTTCGTAGATTGATGCTAATAAGTGGAATTTCTGAGTTGAAGGTTGTCAGCTTTTTACAATGTTTTACACACACACACAGACACACACACACACACACATACACATACTACCAAACACCCCCCACCCCACAAAGAGGCTGAAACAATTTACATTTCCACCTAATAATATGGGGAAATTTTATTCCAAACTATTATGTTACCAATCTTTTTAATTTCTGCCACTTTCTTAAAAAGTGAGCTCTATTGTGTTTCCTCTGAATACTAGTGAAATTGAACTTCTCTTCATATAGTTATTGGCCATTTATATTTCTTCTTGGAGTAACTAATTGTAACTTTGCCTATCTTGATAATTTTCTTTATGTTTTTGTTTTTCTAGAATTGATTTAAAGGGTCTATACATGTTTAAGAAAGGCTATAACTGGGTCCAAAATGTGGGGGGACATGTTTATGTAAGTGATGCTTTCTAAAGCAAATAGCAGGGAAGGAAAACAACAATAAAAAAAAGAATATAAGTGGCTGAAACTTCAAAGCAATTAAATCTTAAGGTTTATGTTTTCTGTCCCTTTCAAGTTCTTGGATGGATCTTCTTTTCTCTTAGGAACCCATGGCATACGTGATATGCAAGCTTACAATGGGTTTAAATAACGTGCCGATGATCATCTACACACACATTTATGCACCCTTTTTTGGTCTTTCACAGATAGTCCAAGGCACAACCAACACTTGTTCAATTGTGCCCCTTATAACTTAAAAAGAAAAAGCCATTGTTTTCTGTGTTTGCAGCTGTGTCACCAAGTTCACTGAAAGAATGTGTGTGTGTGTGTGTGTGTGTGTGTGTGAGAGAGAGAGAGAGAGAGAGAGAGAGACAAATAGCTATAAAATGTAGTGATTCTGCATATGATCTCTGTGATGGTAGATAAATATAACTTTTAAAATATTATTGTTCATTGCATTATATAAAATTAGGGCACCAAAATATTTTTTGTAATATGTAAGTTTATGTTGTTACCCATGTATGACTTTTACCCCATTACATTTTATAAGTAAATATATTTTGAAAGAAAATAGCTTCATATTTTAGTAATTTTTGCTCTACTATTTCTCATTTCCTTTTTAAACAAGGGGGCCACATTTTCATTTTGTATTGGGTCCTACAAATTGTGCATCCGGTCCTGCTCATGGGAGTGTAAAGTGACACGCACACTTTAAAAACAATTTGGCAGTTTATTATAAAATTAAAGATTTACCTATTCTATAATCCGGCAGTTCTAATCGTAGGTATTTACCCAAGGAAAATGAAAAGATATATCCATAAGAATATTCATAGCAGATTTATTCATAATAGTCCCAAACTGGACTAAATGTCCATCAAGAGGAGAATGGATAAAATATATTGTAGTATATATTCACACATGGATTACTATTCAGAAATAGAAAGGAAGGAACTGCTGATACACTCAACAACACAGGGTGAATCTCACTGGCATTATGGATAACTATAATAGGAAGAAAATGAACCTGTGCCATACCTCCTAACAGACATTGCACATGTGTACGTAGCCAAAACTCTGTAAGATTTTTGTTTACTCTGTCACTGTGTTCAAAATCTCTCATACAGTGTTCCAGTGTTTGCCTAACATCTTTATCCCAGTGTTCAACATTTTCAGTAACAACAACCATGACTCTGGGACCATAATTTGAAAAACACTCTTCATCTAGATTAATATATGGTGTGATATAGAAATTGTCACTTGCTTGGTTTTGAATGTCTAACCTTCCTGAATCTCACAGTCTCCATGAGTTCTTGCCAGGAAGAAATCATGATAAACATGTCATCAACCCCAACCACTCTGAATAAGAAATGGTGAATTTGCAACAGTGAACCTCATGGCGTTCCAAAGTATAACATCAGGCCAAAGCCACTGGCCACTGCCAAAGCCCCAGAAATCACTCCAAAGGCTGCAATACACATTTTATTTCAAACACGATCACCCCTGTAGAATAATATGATTACAAATAATACAATTAGAAGGTATGCCAAGTAAAACAAAGGAATCACTGTCATAGAAGTTGCCTCAAATTCCAGTTGTCTGAAAAGTGATGTACTGTGGACCACCCAGTTTTTCTTAAAGATCAGTGGCATCTTTTCCAAGTCATTAAATTGGTTTAGGAAATGGATCAGCCACTCCTTGCTATTCTGGCTGTCCTCTTCAAAAGCACTGAAGCTGCAGGGCTTTGGCCTCCAGGAGTAGCTGGCTATTTCCCTTCCTCTCACCGAGAACAGTCCCTTGGACCAGGAGGTCAGGTAGATGGGCTGGCAGGTGAGGTTGTAGACAGGGAAGGTGATGCTTCTCAGGTTGAGGTTCTTGTCCAGGCTGTCAGGTGGTCAGCAGTGGGTTGGGGGGCACACACTGGCCCCGATACTTGGTGCACACCTCTTTACAGTGCACCTGGGTGCTGCCTTCCAGCACCACAAACAGCACATGATCCAATAATTTACTGACTTCAGAAAGATGTCCCATTCCAGCACTGAGTCAGTGTTGGAGACCATCAGAATCAAAGCATGATGACCTCAGTGCTCTTCCTGGAGGCAGAGAAGCAAAAGGAGTCATGATACTGATCAAAAGTGGTGGGTTTTCTTTCTGATGCACATAAATGGCCAATTCCCAAGACACTGGAGCTTCAAGAGAGAATGAGTTTATCACTAGGCACAAAGCAGGAGATCAGACAGCCTATCAACCTAAAAATCTGACTCCCCAAATTCTAGTAACTCTGATAATTTTTATAGTATTAAAAGATGGGCAGGTTTTAGGATAATAAGCACAACGGCTTGAGATGATGGGGTTAGAGGTGATGTAATTATTGAGCATGTGCAGACTGATTACATGCTTAGTCACAGAACATAAATAAGAAAATGGCATTTAGTATTTTAATGAGGTGTAAGTCATTTATAGGTTAAAGATAAATTACTGCACATGTCAGGCAGGCCAATTTTGGTTAGATCCAGTTTCTTCTAGCAGGATTGTTTAGGAATTGGGGTGGGTTAGTTCTGGGTTGACTAAAGGCCTTTCATTAATAAACATTAGGGGTTGTCTGCAGTAATTGTAAGACTCTAAAGTTGAAAAAGAGGATAAGGGGATACAGGCGAGGCTCAATCACAAGGTTTTTACAGGAAAAAGGCTCTACAGTCATCAGCGAGCGATCAAGGCAGGTGGATTACAGTTCAGAGATTTCAGGTTATTTCCCTGAAATATACCAGACTCCAAATCTACTCTAATGTACCAGAAAGTAAAAAGGAACATTTATATAATGACCCAACAATCACAATCATCCTCTAAGTCCTCACTTCTTGTTTACAGTCTGTGGCAGTGTCCCTGCACGAATCTGGGCTCAGCCTTGGCTGGGCTCTCTTCCCGTGTGTAGTTCTCCTTGAGGTCCTCTCTTCCTTCTTGGGCAGTTGACTCCAGGCGGTGCTGAGTGCCGCTGTGAGCACCATGGGCACCAGCAGGAAGATCCGGGGGTGCAAACCCACCTGCCACCAAACCCCTTAAGGTGCGGGTGAGCATCGCCTCGTGGCAGCGGAGCTTCCCGGTGGCCTCAGACAGCTGCGCTCCAACTCGGAGTCTCCTACCGACGACTCCAGAGTCCCCTACCGAGGACTCCTATCTCACCCCCCCACACACACACCCCGGGGCCACCTGGACTCGTGCCCACTGCCGGCCGGGCACCCCCGGCATTTCAATCTTGTTCCAGCTGTGAATTTTTTCCCCATCATTCTGCGATGCCTGCCAGCTAAGTAGCTGCCTTAGCCACTCTGTCTTGCTGCCCAGCTATCTGAAATGGTTACAAAACTAGTGCTTAAGTAGATTTTGCTTGGCTGGTTTGACCAATGTGGTGGTTTAAGAACAGAGTACAGGGCCAGGTGTCAGGTGATCTGACAGTAAATCAGCCAGTAACTAACTTGCATGACTTGCTTCAAGTCACCTCACTTCTGTAGGTCATTTTAGGAAAATCAAAATGAAGGATAAAGGCTGCATCATGCCATTTGGAGTCTGTCACTTATTATGAAGCAGTGGTTCTACCTTATACTAGCTGTGAAATCTTAGATAAGCATTTAACAGCCATAAACCTCACTTATTCTTTCAATTTGTGAGGATAATAAAGCCTGATAGAAAGCTTTGCTTTAATACATCCAAAGTGCGTAGTATTTTTTATATTGATGGTATTTTATAAATTATTGTCATTCCCATCGTAAAATTCATACTGGAGAGAAACCTTATAGGTGTGGTTTGTGTGGGAAAGCCTTTAGGGACCAATCAGCGCTTGCCCAACATCAGAGAATTCATACTGGGGAAAAACCTTATGCATGTAATATACGTGAGAAAGCCTTCAGTGAACAGTCAGCCCTTACCCAACATAAGAGAATTCATACTAGAGAAAAACCTTACAAATGTAAAATCTGTGGGAAAGCCTTTATTCGGAGCACACACCTCACTCAGCATCAGAGGATTCACACAGGAGAAACACCCTATAAATGTAATAAATGTGGGAAAGCTTTCAACAGGACTGCAAACCTCATTCAACATCAGAGACATCACATTGGAGAGAAATGATGTGAGTGCAGTTTATATGAAAAGCTTTGAGACTGAGTATTTTAATTACTGAATATCAGAGAATTCAAGTGATTTTATTTACTAAGAGTCAAGTTCACAAAATTGTGGTTTTGAGAATTTAGAATGGAAAACACTCCTCATAGTTTAGTGTTGCCTCAGTTGAATAACAGTACTGTATAATTAGTCTGAACTGGCAATTGTCAGAACCAAAATGGAGTTTCATGAACAATATAGAAATTGGTTTATTGAAATTACATTTGCCTATTAAGAAAAATTATCAAATCATCAAAAAGTAAGAAAATGACATATAAGTATTTAAAAAAAAATTATTGTCATTCCTATTAATGATCTGTGAATTCATTCCAGGACTCTCATACTGTTGTTTTTACTTGTGAGAAAAATAAGAAAGAATGATTAATGATTAGAAGGAGAAATAAAAATTTAAAAAAAAAGTTTTTTTTGGCATAGTACTACAATTCTAATCTGTTTGCATGATTATTTTGATCTATATGTTTGTTTTTTCAAACAATTAAAATTCATAAACTCTGCTTTAAATCAGAAAGGGCCTTAAAATAAATTTAGTGTTTAGATGTAACTTGGAACCACTGCTTGATGTGACATAATTAATGTTTTTAAGAACATTATGGGTGCTGGGAAACATCACTTTTTACTTTTCAATAAAGTATGTTTTCTGGAGTTTTATAATTCAAAGTTACCACCTATCAGAGGATGTATAATTTTACATCTGAAAGAGAACTTTGAGATGATGTCACTCAACCTTATCATTTTCCTGAAGAAGAAACTGAGACCTATAAGTTGAGTGACTCACTCAAATTGTCAGGGCTAGATAACAATAGCCCTAAACATGTCTTCCAGTTAATTATCAGGTGACCTGATGATTGTATCAAGAAATAATTGAGATACTTCAGGGTGGGAAAAGGAGGCTCTAAGAAGCATGATATTTCTGAAAATACAGATTTCAGAGGTCAAGATTCATTCTTGTCTTCCAGAAAAAGGAAACATCTAGTGACAATGAAAACCCTTTACCCCTTTTCAACTTATTTTCTTTCAGATGATATTTTTCTTAATTTATTTTGCAGAATGTTGAAATGTTCAATATGTTTTCCAGGCTATCTTATTTGACAGGTATATCTCCTGCCTTATACATTTTTATACAAAGGAAACCAGTGCTGAATAAGGGGAAGGAAGGGAGGGGAACAAGAATCTTTTGTTTGATTTTATGTCTGTTGTGTTCTGTATTTTAACACACTCTGTACTTTCTGAGACTCAGGAGAGTCAGAAAAAATAATAGGCAAGGAAATACGCTTATTTCCAAATAGGCATATATCACTGCTGATTTTTCTTTTTCTAAGAAAATCACATTTTTTTCCTTTATGGGTGAACTCCTAGGTAAAATTTGGGTATGCTGAGAGGATAAAATAAGGACAATAATATTTGGGAAAGACTTAGGGGACTATCAGTGTAGCATTTAGCCATCTATATATTGTGTCTATAAAGATAACAGAGAATTATTCTCTTCCACTACCATCATGATACTTAATTTGTACCAGTGGGGCATGTTATTAATGTTAGAATCCTACACATACACATACACACATAAATAATCTACATCTATGGCTATATCTATCTATCAATATCCATTTTCTTCCTTAAGTTCATTGTGATAGCCAAGATATGAGTTAAATTCTGAATGAACCATTTTAGAATAGTAGACTGCCTGAGCATACAGGAAGAATTGAAATGGCTACTTATTTTTATGTCCTCTCAGCTTTGGCAAGAGAATAGACCTGACTATATCAACATCCAGCTGTACCTCAGTCAAACAGATGGGATACAGGTATGTGATTGGATGTTAATATAAATTGAACGAGCCTCTAGCTCATAGAAAATGTACTGTAGGAGGTGTGCTGGTAGAAAATTTCTGCAGCTGTCTTAAATAGAAGTTTCCTAGAAGAAGGCCTCCTTTGGAATGTGTTCAGAAAACTCACCGCTTGTCCTTGAACTCAACCATACTATGCCTTTCATTTGACCTCCTCAGAGGGGGCTGGAGAAAACCTTCTGAGTTCATTTCTCCCTTCTTCACTATAGCCCCAAATCCCTTATCCGTAGAGATGAGGCCATAAATGAAATCTTGTGATGTGTTAGTTGAGAGGAGCATTATGTGGGGATAGAAGATGAGGTCATATACAATTAAACTTATTTCCCTCCAAGGAAAACTAAAAAAAAAATGGCCATTATGTATCATTCATTTACCGTGCTAGACACTACTGGCATTTTACATATATTATTTCATGTAATCCCACAAGGTTAAGGAGGTAGATGATATTATTATCCCTGTTCCATAGATGAAGAAACTAATGTTTAGAGACATTAGAGAGCTGGATAAGTGTTAAAATCCAGGCATGAATGCCTTCACAAATTTTAGGTTAGTGTTTTCTATAATACATTGATATAATCCTTGAAGGGCAAAATATAAATGCATGTCAGAGCCTCAAAACTAATCTAACCTTATTTTTCTAGTTAGATTTCAAACCTACTAGGTATGTAAAAGAAATTTCATTTTACTACTCATGAAGTAAGTCAATATTCCACATGGTATTGTTATAATTAAGGTACAGAATATAAATTACATTTGGTTCTCTGTTGAAGTCTGCCTGGGACTCACTTTCTCCTCTCCGCTCACTTCACTCTGACCCTCCATCATCTATTCAGTTAATTGCAAACACCAGCCCATTAACAGCCATTGTTGATAGATCCAAGATTTGTAGCTCTACTGTCTTGGGCTGTCCTGTCTAGGATCATCTCCCCAAATTTGTGATGGCAGTTTATATTATTTCACTTATATAGAGCCAAAGATGACAACTGTATATGGTACAAATATTTCAATAAAGTATACATAGTGAATCTTTTTTGAGAGTGGGCAAATAGAATACATTCTTTGTGTTATATTGCAGTTGTTTAAAATTATTGTTTAAAAATAAAGCAACTAACTGAAGCCTAGGAAAATTTGTAACAATGACATTCAGGAAGAGAATGCATTTTAAAGGAAAAGAGGAAGGAAATTATGCTTTGAAATGACTGTGCTTAATAGTTTTCCATTTGATACTTATATTCATTTATGTCACAGCAATTTGGTGGGAAGCCACAGCACCAGCAGAAATGTTGTTAGAGCGATTAGTTATCTGTCCAAATATGTTAGTTATATAAAATACAATGCTTTCTTTTTGGCAGAAAATAATTGGAGAAAAATATAAAGCACTGAATTCAAGGCTTTTTATTGGACGCCCTCGGTGGAAACTTCTGTTTGATGAAATAGCCAAATGTAACAGAGGGTAAGTACTGTTCCTCAAAGAATTTGACATGTGGCTAATCATTCAAAAAAAATATTTCCAAATTATCACATGAAGTTTCTAAAGATGAATTAGCAATGGGTTTGCAAGTTATAGTCACTTAATTCAATTATCACTGTCAAAGGAGAAAGCAGAGGCAGGGATCACGCAAAATGTCTGTCATCCCTAATAATTAAAATTTGGCTTTGCAATAGTCTATAAAATGTTGATGAACCATACTCTCCTACCTACTTTCAAATTTCCATATACCCATATTCAAATGGATATTCATTCCCACAGCATGTATCAGGTGATCATTGGAAAAGTCTTTTAAAATCATGTTGGTGAAAAAGGCAAGTCCACAAATAGTTCAAACAATGAATCAAATTTTTGTGCTTCTTCATGAAGATGAGCACATTTTTAAGAAGCCCTCTTAATTTAATGTGCAGTCTCTAAATCAAGAATATTTCCTAACCTGATTTCTTTCTTGGGAACTATAATTTTATCAAGAATCTTAACATTAGAACCTATGTGTCTATGATCTGAGGAAATTACTATTGAAGGAAAAGCATTTATTTTAGGGCACAGAAAAGCCAGCCTATTTGCTGCAAACTGACAGTGCAGGGCAATGGTATGTAAGAATCCTAAAACAATTTTGAAAACCATGTACTCATACATTTTGAAGTTGACAGCTAAATAGTTTCATCATAAGTTTAAATAGTTGCAAAGGATGTAATATCTAGCATGTTTCAGAAAGTAACGTCTTAAAATTAATGTAACTCTTTAAACATATCCAAAGAAATCTAAATATCATAGCTACTTGATATCAATGACATTTATTAAACAGATTAACAAACAAGTTCTTCTCTAGCCTTTGGAAATTTTGTCAGTCTTTTTTCTCTTGGACTTGTATTTCCATTCCATTTTACCCACAGAATTTTATCAAAATTCAATATATTTGTTTATGACTGAAAGTCTTCTGTTGCTCAGCTAATCGTACTTCTGCAATAGGAATGCACATAAGTTGAAGATTTAATTTTTTAAATTTCACGTGGCCATAAGGCTCCAGCATTCAAATTTGATCTTCTAGATTATCATTATAATTATTAATATATAGTTGAACAACTTATAATTTAGAAATATATTTTGATAAATATGGAAAAAAGGAAATTTGATTGTAAATCAATGAAGTAGTTTATTAAGTGGAGAGTAAAAGAAAAAGCTCCAATTCATGACTTCACAGATAAATATTATTTATTGAAAGAATAATTGTTTCAACATGCCTCTGGGCTATACCTCCAGTGATTTTTGCTTTAGTATGTATGGAGTGGAGTCCTAGAAGCAAAATTGAAAAAGGAAAACAGCTAATCATGTGATTCAGATTGTAGCCATGTTTGAAACTATGTCTGTAGTATTTCACTCTCCTTGATGAGGCAGTTTCTGGCTGGAAAAGGAAGGATTATTAAATGGAGATCTTTAGTGATATTTAGTGTCCTAATGAAAGGTGAACGTATATATATATCAACCCAGTTTTAGCCGTAATCCTTTCCCACTTTCTGCAAGATCACCTACCTTAGATGTAACATTCCTGTCATACTCATCTGCCTCTTGCTATGCACCTCAGACTCATTGCTCCTTAAAGGCATTTCACTGCCTTCTCACAAGAATTCTTTTATTGGTTTTCATAGTATTGTGCTGAAAACTTTGCTAGTTTCTTTTGCTCAATTCTGAAATCAAACCTCAAAACAGCAGAGAATCATTTACAGCAAATTAGATTGAAAATTCTTGATTCCTTTGGTTAGTTCTTAAGGATTCTCATTTATTTTCTCTTAGAGGGATTTTGTGTTTCTTGTGTTTTTTTTTAAAGCATCAAAGCTGGTTTAAGAAGAGCAAATGTGTGCCATCTACTGTTGACATTTTATACAACACTTTCACTTTGTATATTTGCTCTGGAACAGTTACCTAAAATGCATTGTTTTTAAAAGGATTTTTATGTAACATGCTTAGGAAAAGAATGTATCAGCCTCTTCAGGATTCATTATCTATTTAGACAAAAGGCACTATATAAATGGAAGGGAACATTTTCGATGTAATCTTTTGGTTAACCACATGCACATAAATTGTAGAAGAACATAAAAACTAGATGAAAGTACGGGAGGCAGGCATATAAATTAAACCTGCCAGTCTCTGCTTGGATTTCCTCTCTCTGTATTGCAACCTGGAAACTGCCTCCAGGCAGTAAGCTGAGACAATTACTGGGCTCACCTTATTTTATTTTATTTTATTGTTCCCTTTTCTCAAGAATCACCGTTTTGGGCTACCTGCTGTCCAGTAGCTGAAAATAATTGTTTCATATATTTGTTTGCATTTTCTAGTTGTCTAATGCAAGAAGGTAAATTTCTTCC
The DNA here is from genome assembly GCA_004027775.1 of Bradypus variegatus. Taxonomy (NCBI): domain Eukaryota; kingdom Metazoa; phylum Chordata; class Mammalia; order Pilosa; family Bradypodidae; genus Bradypus; species Bradypus variegatus. The sequence goes on from PVKY010008510.1 coordinate 13,608, forward strand.
CCATTTCTCCATCATGGCCTCAAGCAGAAGTCCTATTTTCATAGTCTGTTTTTTCCTTTTTCAAGGTGAAAAAGTTTTAATAAAAGCATTTTTCAGTATTTACTATAAACTTTTTGTATCCATGTAAATGGATTCACTGTTTTTTTTTTCAGCATCAATTATTCTCAGATAATGAGGATATCCTACATTTGTCCAAGATAAGTTATGAATTGCTAATCATTTTGATATCCTCGGAGGAATTATCAACATAATTTTGGAGGGCAATCCATTTGAAACACTATTTACTTCCTGGGATTTGTTAGGGATATGTATAACTTAACTATTAAAATTTTATGTTGGTGAATAATAAAACCTGCCTGGCATTTATTACAATTATTACAGTGCATAAATTAAAAAGAAAATA
>PVKY010008511.1:0-14009 GCA_004027775.1 Bradypus variegatus
TGTCTTCACTCAGGCTTGTGTAGCTAGCGGTGGGCCTCTGGACACACCAGGCTGGTGCCAGATTTATCTGCACTCCAAGCTGAGGTGATCCTGGGTGTTTAAACACCACAGACGGGGACAGTGGAGAGACAGAAAGGCCCTCGAATGACAGAAGAGGACTTTGGTGAAAGGGGAGGGAGAAGGAATGGAGGAGATGAAGGAGCCTCTCAGATGTCTCTCTGAATGATTCACTCATTCAGTAACTGCTGAGTACCAATTATGAGCCAGACAAAGATGTTCTAAGTAGGTGGGATATATCAGTGAACAAAGAGACAAAATTTCCTGCCCTTGTGGGGCTTACATTTTAGTGGGGGAAATACAAACAATAAAACAAGAGACATAATAAGTAAGCAAATTAAATAGCATGTTAGGAAGTATCACATACTATGGGGAAAAAGCAGCACATGTTAAGGGAGGCCAAGAAGGTTCAAAAGACTGTTTATGACTTCTTATTGGATGGTCAGAATAGGTCTAATTGAAAAAGTGAGAAGCCTTGAAGAAAGTGAGAGAGTTAATCATGTTAGAGGAAGAGTGTTTTAGGAAGAGGGAACAGCCAGTGTGAAGTCTCTAGGTAGGAGCATGTCTGCAGTGTTGTAGGAACAACAAAGTGGCCAGTATGGTTGAAGCAGAGTAGGTGACGCAGAGAAGTACCAAAAGATGAGATCAGAGATGGCCAAGTCATGCAGGTCATTGCAAGGACTTGGACTTTGCAAGGTTTTGAACAGAAGAGTAACAGGATAAAATTTAGTTTTGAAAGGATCACCCTGATTGTTGTGTTAAGAATAGGAAAGTGGAAGCAAGGAAGTAAGCTAGGAGACTATTACAGTCATCCAGGAGAGATGTTGGTGGCTTGGATCAGAGCGAGACCTGTGATGAGCAGGAGTTGGATTCCAGATTTAGTCTTAAAATAAAGCAATAGGATTTGATGGTGGGATGGATATGGGGTCTAAAAGAAAGGGAGGGGGCAAGGATGTGTCCAAGAATTTAGCCTGAGTCAATGGCTCTCAAGGAGCGGTCCAAGGACCCAGAAGAATGGATTGAAGGAGACGAGATGAGAAGTTGGGAGACCAACTAGGAGGCTCTTGCATAATCTAGACATGAGAAGATAGAATAAATAAGGCTGGTGTTAGCGAGGTGTAGAGAAATGGATGAATTTTAAAGGTTAGGGAAAATTTAACAGAATAACAAAACAAAAGTTTCAGATCAACATTCTGTGGCAATATCTCCAATATCTATTCCCCCTTTCTTTAAAAATGAAGAATTTATAGCTGAACACATGGATGACCAGCTAAAGATTATACCTTCCAGGTTCTCTTGCAGCTAGCCTGGCATACTACCAAGTCCTGGCCAACTGTATGTGAGTGGAAGTGATATCTACAACTTTCAAATTTGCAGAAATTTTAACAAAACTGTAGAATTTTAACAAAAGTGATTGTAACTAAGGGAACCCCAAATACAGAGGCTTAAACAAGTCTTGTTCCTGAGAGAAAATACTCTTTATCTTGTTTAAGCCTCTGTATTGAGGGTTCACTTTGTTACAATTGCATAACCTTTAAGCTAACTAATACAAATTATTTTAGCTGTTCCAAGAGCAAAGCCTAATACCAATGCTAACCAACCCATGAAGCAAGAGCAGTATTAGACATGGAATGATGGAATAGCAATCTGCCTCTGCTTGTTGGTTCTTAAAATATCTGAACAGTATTTGAGATTCAGTGCTCTGAGTCACTGCACAAAAAAACCAAAGTCTAGAGTAAATTGCTGCTTATGGAACTATTGTGTACTTAATAACCCATTGCTTCTCTTTCAAAAAGGCCCAGTTCTACATCACATCAGAACCAGAGATCTCAGGAAGAAATATTATGGTATCTGCCTTCAAGGCAGAAAACAGCATCACCAATAAACTCTTAATTCTCTCTACAACCCAGCAAGCATCTCCTGATTAATTAATGAGCCAAGCCTGAGATGACAGACTTACCACACCAAAAGGAAACTAGATCAAGTTCCAAGCTGGAACCGAAAAGAAACACATACTTTATTTAAAGTTAAATTCTAGATGTGTGGAAGTCTAATAAATCACAATCAAAATTAGAAGGGATTCAGCCGAAACCTGTGCAGCGTCAGATGTGCAGCCAACACTGAAGTGTTGGCCACCAATCCTTTGGTTTAAATGCCTCAAGTCCATTTGGGAAGGCAGTCACCCGTGGGTGACCTGCAGTTTTGGAGGGTCCCACTGATGAAATGTGCTGATCCAGAATCACAATAATTTGACTGAGCACCCTTTTCATTCATTCTTTCCCTGAGCATCAAGCTCCAGAGATTATCTGCAGAGAAGCAGGTGAAAGGGCAGAGGAACTTTGTAGCAAAAAATACTGTTGGTGCTTGGGTCAAAGGGGGAAGTTGATGCACTCTGGGAAGTGACGCACTACTTTGCCTTGAAGTCTGGGAAGATCAGGGTCAAACAGATGTATTTCCTCCAAAATGGGCCACAGATAGGCATTTATCTAGGCCCCGAGAGGGCTGGTCTAACTGTGAAGTAGCAACATTAATAAAGTTGAGAGAAAGAGGCCATGACTAAATTGAGACCATTTAAAGAGCAAATATTTATTGAGCACCTCAAGTCAGACACAGAGAATGCCATGTGACAAGACAAAGTCTCTGTCCTCAAGGTCCTCATGGTAGAGTAGGGAAGACAAACCAACCAGCTCAGTGTGAAAAGGAAGCAAACCCAAAGCAGTAAGATATGCAGGAGGGGATTCAAGTCCAGTTTGTCAGGTGGGGAATAGGACAGCTCTTCCCAAAGGAGGCGGTAGGTAAGCTGAAGCCAGAAACATTTTGAGGGCCCACTTTCTATATGTATGAAATGTGGATGATACCTGCTTATGAAATACCCCTATAAATTCAGTGTGAGAGTTGCCTATTTAATCTAACTAAAGTTTAATCTAAGTAATTTGATGTAATCAAATATTTACCTTATAGCTACAATCTACATGGACAAGAAAAGAGGCCACTATGTAAATTTTAGACAAGTCAGTATATTAGTAAAAAAGGAAATAGAAATTGATGTGTTGGGGAATTTGTATCATTCAGAAAATATAGACTCTTAGAGAGACCCTGGAATCGACTAGATCCAGTGCTGTCGTCATCAGGAATATGCCTAATACAGTCAAGCAGATGTGAATGAGAATCATCAATGCCCGGTGGGCTGAAAATCAGGAGGCACTGCCTCTGCCCACCTCTACAGCCAGTGGTGATCTCTGTGGAGTCACTTGCTTTTCTCAGTCTGTCTCTTCATCTGAAGATGAGGATGTTGGATGCAAACAATGCCTTTCAAAAACATTTTTTTACTACAATCCATTGTGAAAAACAGCATTTTACATAGTTAACCTAGTGCAATATTTATATTTATTACCTTCAATGCATTTGATCTATTTATATGCTATTTGAATTCATTTCCTTAAACAACTACTGATTAGACCCACTAACCTAATTTCATGGCCCAGTTTATGACTCTTAATCTCTTTCAACCCCAGTGATCATATGATATTTAGCACATTACAGTTTTCAAAGTAATTTCACAGGGTTATCTCCAATGATCCTCACAAGAGGCGTAACATGAGCACCGGAGCTTATGAGACTCATCACAGATCACACGGCGAGGGCATGACAGAGCTGGGACCAGAACCAGTGGCTGCACAATAGCAGCGATGCCTGACCATCCTCTGCCCTCCAGCTTCAATTTAAATGCCTCTCCTGATCTGTCAAAAGTGGGATACAAATCTAGTGAACCCCTTCCAAGAACTTAATGTTAATTTTTATATTCGTGCCTGTGATGGTTAGATTCATGTGTCAGCTTGGCCGGGTAATGGTGTCCATTGTCTAGTCAAGGAAGAACTGGCCTAACTGCTATTGCAAGGACATCTTGTGGACTTTAATCATCAGTAAGTTGATTGCATCTATCACTGGTTACATCTACAATCAACTAACGAGAGTGTCTTCAGCAATGAGAGATGTTTAATCCAATCACCTGAAGGCTTTAAAAAGAGAAGTGATTTGAAAACGAAGTTAAGTTCACCTGTGTCCTGGTGGAATCGTTGTACTAGGATTGCATGAATAGATGATATAAAGCAAATGATGAGGTCTGTCTGACTTCTTCAGTAACATTTCAGGGTTTTCTTTTATTTTCTCTCTCTCTTCTTTTTTATCTTCCAAACACAGCAAATTTTACAACCAGAGTGATGTTTTTTCTAAGCTTTGAGATACAAAAATTGCTAATAAATCACATTGATGGTAGAGAGAGAGAGAGAGAGAGAGAGAGAGAGAGAGAGAGAGAGAGAGAGAGAGAGAGAGAGAGAGAGAGAAGTGATGGCTCCAGAAGTCAGAAGAGAGAATTTTCATCTCTACTCCAGCCAGTCAGCCTCTCCTCGGGAATCCATTGAAAACCTTCATCGGAGTTGCCAGCTTGCAGCCTGCCCTAGGGAATTTGGACTCGAGCATCCACACAGTTGCGTGAGACACTTTGGTTCTGTTTCCCTAGAGAACCCGGACTAATAGTGTCCTTGCTAGATTCTTCATGAACTACCCTGTGCCAGCCGCAGATTCATGAAACTCATTCCTGCCCCGGAGGAGCTCACAGTCTAGTAGGAAAATCCACCCACGGACCCAGCCACTATGTGCAGCACCAATGACTCTTTCACAGTTGCCTTTCTCTTTTTTTCTCAGTGATAACCTCACCGTTCTGTTTAAACTCAGCACAGGCCTCCCCACGTGACTGATGGAGAGGACCAAGTTTCAAGTCCTCTCTGGGGGCTTCTGAGTGCTGAAAGGCAGCAGAACGGCAACAGGGTCACACTACAGTGGGAAGCGAAGGGCATCTGCAGAAGCTCCCTGTCAGGGCTGCTCCCTCCTCATTGATTCCCTCCCAATGGCAAATGAGAGAGAGTTCCTGCAAAAAGGGACTCTTAGTATCACTCCCAATACTCTCCTTCACCCCAGGCCAACATCACTGGCTGCAGGCATATATTAAAAAGTGTTGTTTACCCTCATGAAAAGGTCAGGTCCCCAGATTTATGGACAACATTCCATTTATATTACTTGGGAGGAAAAAATTTGCATCAGAGACAACAGATAGGGACAAGAATGCTTTTAAGGGACCACAAGTCTAGGGTTTAAAAAAGGCTTTTGAATTCTTTTATTTTCTTAACTGCTCACAAAGCAATTAGTGAGTTGGTAATGGGCCAGTACTTTTAAGTCTATTATTCCCAAAATTATTTGGAGCCTGTGGTAGGAATCTGTTGTTTTCTTCTCCAGCATCCATCCCCCCTGCCTTTGGCAACAGTCCCCAGATTTTACTTGGGGGATACCACAACCTCCTTTGTTCTAAGCCATTGGTGTGAGTGGAATCAATCTTACTTTTAAACCCAGGGGCGAGCGCTGACTGGCTTAAGTTGTGGTGACTGGTTTGGGTGGGAAGGTAACCCAGTCAGAGTCAGTGAGACAGGATTCATTTTCTGAGTCTTCAGAGAAAGAGAAGTGCCCTTCCTCTTCCACAGAAACTACCAGAAAAAAATACGTGGCTCTACTCCTTGATGTTGTGGTGTGAGAATGAGATGGCAGACCGTGAGAGTGCTGAGATGAAAGATTCTTCTGTGTGGAGTCTGAGGATGAAGCCAACATCTCAAAAGGTAAAGCAGAGAGCCAGAGAACCTCCGCCCTTTGTGAAGCAGTTTGGACTGCTGGGTCAAGCCTCACTTGCAATCCCTCCTCTAGATATTTTTAAAGGAGTCCTTTGTTTAATCCAGTTTGAGCTGAGTTTTCTCAGATTTCTATCAGAGCAATTTAAGAAAATGCAAACACCTTAAATATCCAAAAATAGTAATGTACAAAGGATTTTGGGGGGAGGCAAGGCAAGGGATTAGTATGATAAGTGGGGGTTGAAAGAAAGATTTTTTTCCTAGCCCCTATTAATTCTGCAGGGAATAACCACAATACTTAGCATCTATAGAGCTATCCCTATTTCTCAACAACAAAAAAAACTTTTCCATAAAGCTTGCCTCATTTGAATTTTACAACCCCAAGTCAAAGCAATTATTAAATTTTTTATTTTGCAGTAATTACCTATTTATCAAGCACTTTTTATAGTTTAAAATATGGTTTAAAATTCTATAGTCCATTTGGTTGCCACAATAACCAAATGAGGTAGGTTTGGTGAATATATCTTAATACCCATTTTAATCAGGAGAAAGTTGAGCCTCAAGTTAAATGAGATGCCCAAATTAATTTGGAGGGGGTGGTGGGGAAGGCAGACCTCAAATTTAGGTCTCTTGCTTCCTTCGTTTGAACATCATCCTCTCTCTCAACCCAAATACTCTGAACCAAAGATACTTAGCTCTACTCCTAGGCTAATACAGGGAAGCCTGCCACTGGGCTGAACTTGACCAAAGCCCACATATCAAGATTCCAGTGGCAGCGCCAGGACTAACTAGCTGGTGACCTTGAGCAAGTTCCCTTTATCTTGTTATCTACTTCACCTATAAAAGGAGATTTGAATTAGGCCTTCTGAAGCCCCTTCAACATCTAAAAGTTCTATAATTCTAGACCTTCCTGGTAACATCTCAAATTAATTTTCCCCCGAAATAAATATTATAACCTTAGCCAACATTTATTCTCACTGGGTGACAGGTACAATGCTAATATATCTCCATTCATTATCTCTTTAAATGATCACAACATCCCTGAGACAATTCTCTACTTCTCTCTCTCAACATTTTTTTTCTTTTTTTTTTTTTACAGAGAAGGAAAAACTTATACTCAGAGAAGTTAAATGAACTGCCCAAGATCGACGGAATTAGTAAGCATCAGAGGGGAGAACTGATCCCAGGTCTGACCACCATAAGGACCTTAACCGAGTCTATACTATCTGCAAAAGAAATTAGTCTCCCTTAATTACTGATCCCCTATCTCCACGCAGAGGTGGGGAAGAAAGCCAAACCGAGCCACACCAAGCCCCTGCAAGGCAAAACCAGAAAACATCTGGAAGGGCGCCCAGGAGGATCCTCCCCAGGCCCGGGGGCGGAGCGCTTTTCCCCGCCCGCCACAGGATCGCGGCTCGGGCCATCCCCTTCTTCCCGACCGTTACCTTGTTAAGATGCGGGTTCCTGGTGACATCGTATCCGCGTTTCTTCAGGAGCACAGGGCGCGCCAAGCCGGCCTTGGAATGGCAGCCGCGGGGCGACGCGGAGGGCGCCCAGCGCGGGAGGGCGCCGCAGGCCCGGCCCGGCAGGAAAGCCAGTCGCGCGCCGGTGCCCAGCGCGGCGCCCATGGTCCTTGCGCAGATCTGGCACCGGGGAGAGACCAAGGTCAGGGGCGCCTTCCGGCCGCCCAGGACCCACGCGCGCCGCGGGGCACAGGCCCGGAGCCGAGGACGCGTTCTTTGGGGGAGGGACAGGAGGTCCTGATGGGCTAAAGACGCCAGCCTTCGCCCTCCTCAGTGGCCACCTGCAGGAGACGCGCCGCCGCTTGCGGTGAGCCGGGCCTAGCCAAGCCCCGGGCAAAGCGAAAGCAAGCCCGCAAGCCCAGGAAACAGATCGGGTGCGGGAGACAGCCCTCGCCACCCCCGCCCATATTCCTGCCAAGGAGAGGCGACTGCGAGGCGAGGGGTCCCCGAATCCCCAGTCCCGTTCGCTGGGAGTACCTCGGTCCCCTTCTTCCCCGGCCCACCTGTGCTCCGTCCGGAGCTGATGTCCGCAGGGCTCCGCCGCGGGGCAGGCGGGGCGAGGTGCTGCGATCTGTGGCTCCTTTCCCGCCAATGACTGGACCGCGCCAGCGGCTGCGAGCGCGCGGGCTGTTGCGTTCTGGAAAGAATGGTCCCGAAACCTTTGTTCGCAGTGCCAGGCCTTCCCTGAGGACGCGCGTAGGGTGCCTCATAGCAGTGTGCACGTGCCTCCACAGTGAGAGATGAAGCGCAGAATGCTCCCGGAGCCTTCCCTTCTGGAGAAGCCTGACCTCCCGGATAGGCGGGGAGGGGTTTAGAAGATGTCCCAGGGGTAGCTATACCCTCTCCCCCTCCTCACTATCTGGGGAAGGCGCTGGCTCCGGGATTCAAAGTAAAAAAAAGCTTTCAGTGCTCAGTGTTCTGCTGCACTGTTCTGTACACTAGCCACTAGCTACATTTTGCTATTTACATAAATTAAAGTTAAATAAGAATAAACATTCAGTTCTTCAGTCCCAGAAGCCACATTTCAAACGTTCAATAGCCACATGTGGCTAATGGCTACTAGTAGGAATTGGACAATCCAGATTTAGAACATTTATTATTTATTTACCTAAAGTTCCATCAGACAGTGCTGATACAGAGTCTGCAGTTAATAAGAAGGCTCCTGGGGACCCCAGGGAGGTTGTCATGTATTGCTGAAGCCAGACAGGAAACTTGGGGTCCATTTAGCCCTGAACTTAATTTCATACAGTCTCTAACAGGGTAGTCAAGAGATTCCTTTTAAAACATATATTCCACTGTGTGGAATAAAAGCCAAACTCCTTTCAAGGCTTAAGAGTTACCCCATAGCCAGGCTTCTACCAAATTCTCCAAGCTCATCCCACTCCACTCACACTCTCTCTCTCACAGCTCTAGCCATGCTTTCCACAGCCTGTGTCTCCATCCCACCCACAACACTCCCATCTCAGGGCCTTTGCACTTACTGTGTAGCCTCCACTTGGAATGCCCATACCCCACCCTCCAAACAACTGCTTCATTCCTATCCCTCAGGCTTCTACTCAGTTGTCAACTGAAGACTTTTCTTACTATTAACTAAAATAAAATGGCTGCCTGCATTGGGCATTGCCAGGAGAACCCCTTTCTGAGAAAGGATATTCCAGAAGACAAAAACAATTGAACTTCAGGGGTTTTCCAAGGAAGTGGAACAATGAAATGCACCCTACAGAACTGCAGATATGCAATACCTAATGATAAAATAGTTTAAGGTCAGAAGAGATGGCTTATCAGAATGGACATACTAATTAATGTATACCCACTCCCCACTTTGTAAGACACCCCCCTCCCCCATGTAAAATGGAAACTTAACCTCAGCTAATCAGAACATTTCCTCATTGCTTCCAGGTTTGCCATACATAAGCTTCCCCTTTCCACTCCCTTGATGGAGAGCTTAATCACTCTTGGTTTTGGATTGCCAAGTCATGGTTTGTTGCCCAAATAAACAAAAGTTTTTAATATCTTCAGTTTATCTTTGACACTACACTCCATCCAATGTCAACCTCCACTAGTGACCATATAGTGAAGGTTTTTTTTCTCCACTCATACACCATTCATACACCTTAACACAGCCAGCAATTAGCTTATTTTTCTGATTGCTTATTGTTTATTGTCTGTCTCCACTCCAGAATGTAAGCTGTATGAGGAGAGGCACTTTACCTGTAAGCCTGGGTATCCCTGCCTAGCTCAGTGCCTGGTATGTAGTTGCACAATAAATAGTTGTTCAGTGAGTGAAAGGAAGTGATGGCCCTCAGAAGATGCTAGACAGATGGCACGGTCGTCTTCTGACTCCTCTTCAAACTCCACCCAGCTGCATCCTTAAGAATGGCCTCAGTCCTGTTCTCAGGACAAAGCAAACATCCTAATGCATGCATGACTGCTCAGGGCTGCCTCTACCTGGGTGCAGGATTCCCTCATCTCCCTCAGAAATGATTTCCTCCTCCTCTTCAGCCCAATCGCCAAATTGCCACCGGAGCAAACTGTATAAAAACTGCTTTCCAGAACGCACCATGAATTGGAATTATTTGATTGGGGGAGGGAGTGCAGTAGGAGTGTGCAAAACAGAGATTTCCAGACCCCATCCAGTTCAGTAGGGATTAAATGTCTGAGGCCAGGTTTACTCTGGAACTGTAAATTTACATCAGCCCTATATCTTTTTTTTTTTTAATTTAAACATATCTTGAGCCAGATATTTGATTGCCTGCTCCCAGAAGAGTATGAATGGATACTTCCCTTTTAACACTGTTTTGGGTATTTTGTATATTTGCACATCTTTTCACCATTGTATGAACATCTTGAGGGCAGGCATTGTGTGGGCATGTGCCTGTGTGTATGTGCGCGTGTGTAGGCATAAACATGTAATCTACCATTGGTACTTGGCACATAGCAAATTATCAGAAACATTTTATTGAACGATTCTGCCTTAGCTGCTACAATATCTTTTTCCTGACCTGGAGGACATTTAATAAGTAACCTCAGCCATTTGAAACTCAGCCAGAAACCAGGTGTAAACAACAAAGTTCTCCAAACAAGCAAATATAGTTTTTAAACAATCTAATTAAAACTCGCACAGTTTACATATAAAGTCCTCTCTTATGTCCTTACCTGTGGCCTACATTCTTTTAACCCAGACATAATTCTAACAATACTGTGTGTGTTATTTAACCAGGGCCAAGGACAGGTACTAGAGGCAGGTCTGCCAGGTGCAGCACCAGAAAGAAACAGCAAACAGAGTTGAATTCTCTGTTTCACAGCATTGTCCAGGGACCCAGGTTTTTCTCTCCTACAGCTGTGCTGTAAATGGAAGTATTAGTAAGACATCAGCATCCTAGCCAGTGGAAAGGGGGAAAGAAGAAGTATGGGGCAAAAAATCTCTTTTTAGGGAAGTGATGTGAAAATTGCATACCCTACTTTTACTCATATTCTGTTGGTGAACGCTAAATCACATGGTCACATCAAGCCACAAGGAAGTCTGGAAAAAACTGTCTTTAGACTAAAGTTCAGTGGGGAAGAGAGAGGTCTGTTACTAAAAGGAGGGAGGAGAGAATGGTTCCTGGGGACTAGTAACTAGAAGTCTAGAGATAATATGCACTTTATATTAATGCAAATAAATACATGACATTGTAGTCAGTGCTCAGAACTGTTAGCTATTGTTGTGTGGTTTCCATTTCTGGTTTCATGGCAACTTCCTTGCTTTTAGAGCTGAACACAGGATTACAGAGACCAAGTTGTGAACCACGAAAACTTTCCAGAACCTCTTCCAACTCCATAGAATTTTTACTTTCTTAGCTAGCCAGCTTTGCGGTCCAGCACTAGATAAAACCAAGGAATCTCATGATTTGCCTTGCCCCTTCTCTCCTCACACCCCACTCACTGACATCTGCCATCGTTGTAATGCCGCTTCCTGGCGAGGTCCGAGGGGCACATTCCCATTCCCCCTGCCAGAGTGTCCCTGTTCCCAGTGAACGTCATACCTTTGCTTTTACATTCTGATTACAGAGATTTGCATTTCTACCTGTTGCCCTACTAGATTTTACGTTCCTTAAGGACTGAAACCACCATTTACAATTCTTTGCATCTCCTGTACCTGAGACAGCACCTGGCACTGAGAGTGCACTCAGTATGTTTAAACTAATCACTTCAATCAAATGAAACTGGTATGAGTCAGATTTGTTCATGATAGCCTTTCTGATTCAAACCAAATTGGTACATTGTTAAAACAGTATCCAAGTATGTTCAACTTAGATTTGTAGTTTAGTTGGCTATCTGGAAACAAGATCACTTGTCTTCTGTAAGCAAATTTTAATGACCCTATAAATGGATTAAAATATGGAGGTACGTTAATAATTCATTATTTTCACCTCCTATCATCTCTTCACAAATTTATTTATCATATTCTAACAATATTTAAGGTTTATGATTGTCCTGAAAGAACTCTTTAATTCATATTGCCACTGGTAATATTTGCAGATATTTCCACTCTATTCTTTTCTTATACCAGAGGACAATGGGGAGGAACATTTCCCTTATTTAATTGTATGAACTACGCCCTAGTCACTCACCAGTCCTCATGTGTGCCCTACCCTCTGCATCTTTGTACAAGTGGTTTTCTCTGCTCCCAGCATCTGCCACTTGAAGCCCTGTCCTCCTTCAAACTCAGCTCAAACACCGTATGCTTCAGCAAGTCTTCCCAGATTCCCTAGCTTGTCCTCTCTTCCTCAGCCTCCTAAAACTGTTATTCGTATCTCTCCTACTGCACTTTGGCAGATCTGCTTCCCGGTGAAGTGATTTATTTATGTGCCCATCTCCTCTATCAGATTCTGAGCCTTGAAGGGGTTCAAAGAGGTAAAAGCAACTGTTTTGAATGCAGATGGCCTTGCACTTCACCGTCAACTAGCTGTGTGATCTTGGGCATTTTATGTGACCTCTTTAAGCTTTACCACCCTCATGGATAAAACCATAATCCTAACACTTCTTCCCACGTTGGAATTTTGGCAGACTTATTTATTTATTTTTAAAAGCGTTATCATGCACTGACCACAGGCCAGGCACTGTTCTAACTACTAACTCACTTAACCTCATACATACTATTCCTGTGAAGTACTGAGCTGTTTATGAAGCTGATGTCTCTGGGCTCCAGATTTACCTTCCTATACTCTCTGGCTTATGGCTGGAGCTCTGCTCTACACACCAGTCCGGGCCGCTGGCTTCCTTCTTTGCTTTCTATCTATTGCTTTCAGTATCACCACAACAACAGTGCTTCACCCAGCATCAGTTGTTGGTTCCAGTCCCCAATGTCCTTCCACACTCCAGAACCAGCCTTCCCAGGCGCCCACATCACTTCCTCCATGTGTCCAGTTTCTGATGGTCTCAGCCTCTTCCCTTTGCTCCTCCAGCCTTAGGGATGGTAGGTGCTTCCCCCGGTTTACTGTGTGTGGCTGCCTCAGTGTCCCCTTCCTTCTCATTCAGCCTTCTAGTACCTGTGAAACCAGTTCTTTGTATTAAATTCCCTTTGTTGAGATATACCTAGCATGGTTTTGTTTTCTTGGCTGGACTCTCCTTGAAACAGGATAGTACCATTATCCCCATTCTACAGGTGAGGAAATAAAACACGGAGAAGCTAAATGACTCACCTGAGGTCCCGAAGCTGAGGCAGGCTGGGATTTAAGCCCAGGCTTCAGAGGCCATGCTGGTGTCCAGGACACTGTGTGTTAACGTGTGTGAAGCGCTTGGCCATCCCAGCAGGTGGTGAGCACTAGCTGTACCGTGGGTACCTGGTCTTCAACCGTCCTCATCAGTTACTCTTCATCCCCGAATCCTGCACTACACCGAGAACAGGGTTGTGTGCAATAAATGCCTGCTGAACTGATTTTCACGGAGCTGAATAGGGGAGGACAAAGTGGCACAGAAGGAGCATGAGTTAGGAAACAGTGTGGGGTAGCTAGTAGGGGCACAGAGCCTCCAAATCCTGTCCCTCTGACCCCCTTCCTTGGAGCTGTTTCCAGAGCAACTGATCCTTCCTCTCTTCTTATCCCTCTCCCATCTCCCCACCCTCCTTACCCTGTCCCATTAAACCTTTGCTTTTTGCTTCTAGTTTTCTGTTTTTTAAGTAGGAATAAACAGTTCCCTGACATTCTGAAAATGCCACAAGGAGAAATGAAACAGTAGTTTTCTTGGGTAGCAGAAGAAAAAATATTTCATTCTTTATTTTTCTATTGCATTGCATTGTATTTTTCTATTCTTCTGTTGCATAGTCATGACTTTTAAATAAATGATTTTTTCAAGAAAATAATTGTCTTATAAGCAACCACATTTCTTATAGAGGTGGCCCACCGGATTCAGTTATCCCTGTTTACAGTTATCATGAAAACACTTTGAAATCTTTGTTTATAAACTCTTTCAGTCTTCTAATCAAGCAGTTGTTGTAACAAACATAATTGTTTCCATATTGCATTTCTCATCAGATCCCTGTCTGATTGTCATTTAGTCCTGTGGCTTATTTTCAACAGACCTGCTTCCGTTCCTGGTCTGGCATATTGGCCAGCCCTTATTTTCAGGTCTGGTTTAGACACATATAATGTATAATCCACGTCACATATGCCCTCTCTTCTGCCCTGCAACAGGGGTTCTCAGAAGAAAATGTTGTCCTTGATCAGAGTGACCAGAGAGAAAACTAGTACCAGAGAGTAAAGTATTACCCTGT
>PVKY010008512.1:0-14005 GCA_004027775.1 Bradypus variegatus
TCATGGAATCTTCTTTCCAGAGGATCCCGAGAACAGCACAGATCTCCATCTTGGCTGAGATGCAATGCAAGCTTCCCCTGAGACAGAAGCCGCCCCTTCTCCCCAGGAACGGCAGATCGGGCCAGCACCAGTAGTTTCCACAGCTCCCAAAGCCAAGTACAAAGTGGCCAAGGGAAGAACTCATCTTCCAAGCATACGCGCGCGTGCACACCACATACACACGCACCCACTCAGACCCAAGTACACCCCACTCCGCCAGGGGCCCCCACGCAGCTCGGCAGCCGCTCATTTCTCAGCGGGGCGCCCCAGCTACGGGCTTCGCTTGATTTGAAACTGGCAGCAGACGGAACTCGACTTAAAAATAACTATTTTGACAGTTCAGATGTAAATATGGGAGTGACGCGTGGAGCTGATTTTCCTTCACACTTCCCCTACCCCCTTGCTGTCTACCCCAGCCCAACTCTGCTGAGGCTGAGATGATGGGAGAGCGCCATCTGCAGGATGCGCTCCAAAACGAAGAAGGAAGTGACTTGTCCTAGAGCGCTCCGCCAGGCTACGGAGAGTGGCTGGAGGTGGGGGGTTGGGGTGGGGTGGAATTGGGGGTGGGGGCAGGGATCAGAAGTTGGAGGAACCCTAGGCCACTTTCTCCACACCACACAGCATTGTATTAGGGGCAAGTATATTCACGATTTGTTATCTGTTACCTGACAAAAGCGTTTTCTAAGACACAGGCAAACTAGTTTAATAATTCCTGACATCTCCATACTCGTCTTCAATTCACTTTGACCTGTGTTTATTGCTCACCTACTCTGTAGGCAACATTGTACTAGATGCAGTGGAATATTTGAAATACCCAAAATGTACACTTGCCCTTTGTAAATTTTTTCAGCTATCTCAATTAATTGTTATCGAATAGCTGCTTTGTGACAGGCACTGAGCTAAGTAAGCACTTTCAGCACATGCTGTTTGTTGTTTGATCCTCACACAAACTTGTGGGGTGGGTATTATTATCTACATTTTACATATGGGAAAACAGAGGATTGGAGAGATTAAATGACTTCCCAAGGCCATCATAGCTAATAAAAAAAGAATTGAGATCAGAACCTGGTCTTGTGCTTTTTCTCCATAGCCAATTGAATAGAAGGGAAATAAAGGCTTATTTCCACCCGTTCTACCGTTCCACAAGTAGGAGAACTGAGGTTCAGACAGACAAAGTCACATGCCTATCAGCCTGGGGCAAAGAAAGGACAAAAGCACAGTCAACTTAAGTCTCTCTTCCTGAACTTCTAGTCCCAGACACTGTGATAGGACATCACAGTGGTATCATGTGGTATCTTTTAGGTTTCCTGATTGTCTCTTTGGAAGGAGGGTGGGGGAAAGGCAGTAGGAGAGGAGTCAGAGAATGGAAGAGGAAGGGAAAGGAGGGTGCAGGACTGTAGTGTTAACAGTATAAATATGCCACGCGTGGCCTGGCCAGGAAGGACTGTGAGATAGAAGTGCATGGTCAGAGCTCCCAGTCAGCCTTTTCTTTACCCCCTTTCTGCAACCTGGGGGGCGCCCCTCCACCCTCAGCCAGGTGACCTCATGCTTTCCCTGCCCCCAAACAAAACCTGCTCAGAAAAAATCTGACGTACACATTGATGCTATGGTACAGATGTCTGGTAAACCACCACCCAGGGTTAGCCTCTCTCCTAGATTACCAACCCTGGGGATTAAGGTCTAAAGTCAAAGAAAAGAAGCACCAATGGGGGAATTTCAGGTACCTGAACTCCTGAAGAGGAGAGGAATTTGGGAGCAGTAAATCCCACCTGTGACAGAAGAGACTGCCTACAGCACCTGCTGGTAAGTTCACTGCTGGCTTTGTGCCTGTACTCTTGGGTAGAAGTCTGTAGATGTTGGCAAAGAGAGTGAGGGGTCCTGGGGCTCTGGCCCTGAACCTACTTTCCTTCCTATTCTTCAAGGTTCAGCTCAGATTTTGCCTCCTCTAAAAATCTGCTCCTTTCCTTCAAGGACAACTGCCACTGGATTTGGGGGCCCACCCTAATTCCAGGATGGTCTCATCTCATCCTGATTTCTGAATTCTAGCCTCCACAGCTGCTTTGGAGGGAGCAGATTTTTAGAGGAGGCAGATTCTCCAAACAATTGTGCTCTCAGGGCCCTGAAGCCCCAAAGCGCTTTGCTTGTGCTCTACCTGAGGCATCTTCCATTCTTTCAGCCTTGTCATGTTATTTTTTATTAGACGGTGAGTTCCTCTAGGGCTAGGCCATTTCTCATTTACCTGTATTTCTCCTGCAGCTCGTACCACAAGGCTTTGGATTGAGTTGCCAGCAGTGTACAGCGCACATTTCTCCACCCAAGGGGAGAAGAGCTGGGGCACGGACAGCAGAGGGATTAGGGGTAGGCCTCCCAGACGATCGATTCTTGAGTGTGGCACAGACTGAAAAGCTGGGGCACAAGTCTGCCCCTGTGCTAGTTTCCTCGGGCTTCCGTAACAAAGCATCACAGACCGGGTGGCTTAAAACTACAGAAATTTATTTTGTCACAGCTGTGGAGGCTAGAAGTCAGAAATCAGGAAATAAAGGTGACAGCGGGGCCCTGCTCCTTCCAAAGACTCTAGGGGAGAGTCCTCTTTGCCTCTTCCAGCCTCTGGCAGCTCCAGCTGGTCCTTGGCTTGGGGCTGCAGGACTCCAGTCTCTCCCCTCTGTCTTTCCTTCGAGGACAACTGCCACTGGATTTGGGGGCCCACCCTAACTCCAGGATGGTTTCATCTCAAGACCCTTAACTTGTTCATATCAGCAAAGACCCTTTTTTCCAAATAAGGTCACATTCACAGGTTCTGGGGGTTAGGAAGAGGGCATTTTTTTTTTTTGCAAGGAGTGGGGGTGTCATTATTCAACCCATCAGCCCCAGACCTTTCAGCAAACACTTACTGAGTGCCTATATGCTGGGCAGAGTGACGGCTGAATTGGAAGAAGGGGTGGCCCCCTCTCTCAAGAGCAGTCCAGGGCTTTAAACCAGACTTGCCCACGTGATGCTTTAGCCTCATCCTGCCCCCAACCACTCCATGCCTTTGGGTTCAGCTGGCTTTGGGGTTAGGCTGATGGGTCTAGTTCTCTGCCCCTTCTCGGGGCACCTTGCTTCAGTAATAATTTGGAATATCAGTCTGGTCCCTCCAACCAAAGTGTAGTCATGATTTAATAATTCTTGTTCTTCATGTCATGCCATCTTACAGCACCTTTCACTTCTTGTGTGAAAATTTGTTTGTTCTTTCAATAATTCTGAGAAACCCCCCTAAAGTCTTCACTCTTTCTGTAAAAAATAAAGGCACCTTTAAGTCTATATGATCATATTGTAGACTTAAGTCTCCTCCCCTATTTCCTGCCCACTTTATCCCACTATTTCTCTGAGACATTAGGAAGCAGGAGGCCTGGCTGTGCTCCATTTACAGGTAGCACAAGTGAGGCTCACGGACCTCAAGGGGCTCAGTGTGTCCTCCAAAGCCTCCTCCTAAGCCCAATCACCTCACTTTATGTCCACGCTCCTGTCTCTTCCCTGTCTCCACTCTCTCTCCTCTCCCCAGCAGAGCTGGTGGAAACAAATGTTTGGCTTCTTCTGCCGCAGTGTATCACGGTGCGAAATAAACACGGATGCCCCATCTACCCTGACAGCATAATTCATTTGCTGCAAAGGGATATAATAAACTCTGTTTATTACAGCAATTAACAGAGCAGCCTTTGCCAGCATGCTTTTCAGTGGCAACCAGAAAAGTGCTTACTCCAGGTGCACAGATTCAGGAAACCACGCAACTTGAGCCAAAATGAAACCAATTAGAGGTTTAGTAAATGGGTCCCAGCCACCCCAGGAAAATTAACCATCTAGCAGTCAGTTCAGCTGAGGTAGAACCTCCATGCAAGAGTCCAACACCACATAGATTCTTCCTTTACTGGATTGAGACTGGGACCTGCTGTCTCCAGGGTCGTGGTCGTCAGGGCATGGTTGAAATTGTCTGCCCCCACTATGACCCGTCCACCCAAGGACTGGGTTCAAATCTCACCGATTTATACGGGATCATATAGGTGGGAGAAGGTTAGCACCATTGACTCTCAGGAGTTCCCCTGCCACTGGGCTGAAAGTGAAGATATAGGGAGAGGACCAGAGTCTAGGCCAGAGGGTAGGAACAGAGAAAGAACAGCTCTTGGAAACTGTTTCATTAAATCCTGCCCTCAAGAGCATCCTCAAAATTCAAGATTCCAAGCCCCTGGAGAGAATCATGGCTGTTTGGCAGGGGAGGAGAGAAACCCAGGAGTCTGCTTTCCACCCTGGAGAACATATGCCATCTTACTATGGGCAGAAAAGCTGGCCAAAGTCATGAAACCCATTTGCCCCACTTTTTTAGCAGAGGAGCAGAGGAAAGAGAAGTATTTGTTTAAATCCCACAGTGACATAAGTGCATCTGATTGCTAACTAACTAAACATTCTCTATTCTTTTCAAGAGGCCAAGGGTTAGCTTGTACCAACAGGACACTTTTCAGAACCAGGTCTGGTTTTCCTAAGAAGGGCAACAATCACAGGTGGGTGGGAAAAACTCATCTCAGGCGGCAGCTCTTCCTTCTCCTCTGGAGCAGCCTCCCAGAGAGACCATGGGGAGTTATGATCTCCTAGAAAACATGAAACTGAGTGCCTATGCCAGCTTAGAAAACCAAAGGTACAAAAACTCAGATGCAAACCCCTGTCAAACAGTTCCCCTGGTTGTGGCGTGAGCCGGTAAGTTCCCCTTCCCTCCATCACTCTTCTCCCTTCTCGGGCCTCTGGGAGAAAGTGCTGCATTGAAGGATGAGGGCAGAAGCCAGCCTGGCCTCTCTGGAACACAGAAAGTCAAAGCTTTGAGCATCATGAACACCAGGATAAAAATAGCAGTGTTGCCATGGCAACAGAGGCTGGAAGAGTCCTGAGGATCTTGTCTGGGTCCTGCCATCTCCCCCTCCTGCTTTCCTCCCGCCCCTCGGATGAAACACAGAAATGAGCTGCGGGAGGAAGGGAGGCTGCCAGAGAAGGGAAGGGAGAAAGGCCAGCAGCCCACCAGAAAAACCCTTGGACTCAGGACCTTGAGGCTTTCTGCCTCAGCCTGGCTGCCCAGGGGTTGGGCTCCTGGCCCTTGGAATTTCTTTCTCAGTATAAGTTCCTGGAGGGATGCCCTAGGCAACCCCCCCACCCCCAACCCTTCTGATGGATGGCCCTGCCCCCTGGGTTCCTCTTGTGAACAGCCAAGGTTTCTGTTTCCTCTTCATGGACTGTGGTTCTGAATGTGGAGAAATTCAGAGAAGGGTAGGTACCCAGGCAGGACTGGCCATGACATCCCTGCCACCATGGCACTGACCACTCCACGATGGGCTGGAGGATTCACTTTGACAAGTCAGAACCCTGGTCCCAGATTGTTTAGCAATGCGGACTTTGAGGGCTGAGTCTGTATTGGGAACAGGGTGATGGTGGTGACAGCTATCTCTTGCTCTTGCATCAGAGGAAGAGAGTGTTTATTCCTTGGGAACAGATTCTGGTTCTTGTTTCTTGTGCTGTTGTCAGTGCCTTCACCTGCTGGGCACAGCAGTCACCTTCAGGGTGAACACCAGACTTTCCAGACCAGCCTGCAAGGAGCTCACCGAATGCAGCAGCCCAGAGATTTTTGTCTCTGGTGAAGGCCCTTCTGCACAGCTGTGAACTGAGCATGTCTCCAAAAGTCCAAGCCATATCTGGACTGATCTGATAAAATGCACCTTTGCAATGCATGCCTTCCTGTGAGGAGAGGGGGCTTGTTGCCACCTTTTGCAAGAGGCTGAGAGAGGAAGCAATGGACAAGGACAACTGTGACAGCGCACTAGGAAACTGGGGGCTGCAGCTCTCCATCCAAAGACCATTCATCAGCCTGTTCCACCACCAGCACATCCTAAACCACTGAGCTAAATGTACTTTCAGTCTGTAGACAGGGAAAATTCCTGCCTGAGGCACTTCCCCTTGCAGAAGGCAAGGAATGATGGGGGTGGCGGGGGGGAGAAGTGTTGCTGGATCAGTTTGAGGATGGGCTCACCAGCAGGTGTGCAAAGGGAAACCCATGGGTTACATACCTGGAGCAGGGGCCCAGGCCTTGAGATCCCTTCTAGAATCTCTTGAGCATCTGCAAGTGTGGTGTGTTTGTGTGTGTGAGAGAGAGGGCTTGAGGGTGGTAGCTGCAATGACCTAGACATAAGATTTATTACCCTTGGGCCTTGCTGTAGGAGGGTGGAGCACATAGATCTGCAGGGAGGCAGGGTCCCTT
This sequence comes from Bradypus variegatus, assembly GCA_004027775.1. Lineage (NCBI taxonomy): Eukaryota > Metazoa > Chordata > Mammalia > Pilosa > Bradypodidae > Bradypus > Bradypus variegatus. Next base: position 6,311 of record PVKY010008512.1, read on the forward strand.
GCTGGGGGGGGACTCTAGCAGCAGAAGTTCTGGGTACCTTGACCTTCCCATTCAACCCCCACCATTTCTTAAATCTACCACATCACTCTCACCTCCCCACTCACATCACTAATCCCCCCCCACACACACACGCACATTTGCTACATGCACAGAGCACTAGCTGGGGCACAGGAAATTTTCAACCCCATTGGTTCACAGTCCTGTGCCCCACTGAGGCTCAACTTCCCAGCCTCCCAGAGCCATGGACTCAAAGGGCCTTAAAGGACATTAGTGCAAACCCCTCTTTATAGTTGAGGGTACTTAATCTCAGAAACAAGGCATGACTACCCTACCGTCACACACTCATTAGTGTCCAAGCAGGGCAAGCAGGGCTAGAACCCAGGAGACCTGGTTCCCAGCTCAAGGTTCTTTGCATTTCCACAGTGCTACTATGTGCATATTTCAATTAAATTATTGCTCTTTTTTTTGGTACAAAAATAATCTTGCTATGTTTATATTATCCCTATGCTACATTCAGAAAACCCTTCTCTGGGAGTGGAGAAGGAAATGACATTCTAATAAGACTTCAACCTGAGACAAGAAGCCCCTCGTGTCCCGTGGGCCAGGGTCCTGGGCAACAACTCAAGTACCCTTCACACTTCTCTACTTCTGTTCAACCGTCTGCAGAACAAAAGGGGAAATCAGCACAGGGAGTTCTCCCTCTTAGAGATGGGGAAACGAGGCCGGGGGACGAAGGCACCCACGACTCGTTTAGCAGGAGGATCCTGTGCCACGCGGGAAAGATGGAGGCCAAGCTCCCTCCTCCTTGGAATCATTCACATGCCCCCGCCTCACCCAGGAGCTCAGGGCCCCCACCCTAAGGGGAAGTCTCTGGGATAGAGCCATGAGGGAATTAGAAACAGGAAGGGCACGATTATCCAACCGAACTTTGGGCAGGTGCGGGACTCAGGGCAGGGCAGGAAACCAGGCGGCCAGCCCAGCCCAGAAGGAACAGGACGGAGAGGCCCGGAAGAGAGGCCCCACGCTGAGGCCTGGGGCCTACTGAGGCTGTTTCTGCCTTTGTCTTGGGTGGAGAAGTCCTATGCCTTGGACTCACCCAAAGGACTAGAGGTGGGAATGTGTCTCCAGACTGCTTCCCCCTGATGCTGACAGGAGCAAAGTCCCATTTTCCTGCGAAGGCAACAAAGGGACAACAGACAGCGGTGGCGTGTGTCAGGCTGCTCTGCCTCCTGTGCTGACCCTCTCGGCCGCAGTGTTGGCTCCAGCCTTGGCCCTGCATGAAGATGGGGCCAAAGGCCTGGAGGCCAAGGGCAGCGGTCTGCAGCCACCAGCTGGGCCTCTGCTCAGAAATGCCCTGACCTTGGGACCCTTGCCATTGTTCCCGTGACAGCGGCTCAAGATATCCAGTATCCCTCCAGAGCCAAGGGAGTTCTCCTAGGGGAAGAAGCCCTCTCTGCCCCGGCTCCCCGCCAAACCCCTGCAGCAGAAATCGCTGCCAAGGTTTGAGAGGCGCGAATGGGGAAAGCTCTTGCCTCCTACCCGCTCCTGTGCATGTTCTCCACCCTCCTGACCTTTCCTCTGGGGTGAACCCGTGTGGTCAGGACTGAACACCCAACACCTCTGGGTCTCCGGGAATTAGTTTCATCCTCCACCACAGGCACTCCTTCTCCGGGACTGCTGCCTCGCAGGCGACCGCTAGGGACACACACCCCTGGGTCGGGCTGCCCGCCTCTGCCGCCAGCTACCTCCTAAAGGCTTTTCTGCCCAAAGGCCTCTACGATCCAGAAGGCTGAAGAGCCGGGATTTTAATTCTGTCCCCTAGGATCTGTCCCCTGTGACCCTACTGACCTTTATTGCTGAATCTTGTAGTTGCCTTGAGGGAAGGACTTCTGTTTATAATTCTTTGGATATCAAGGGAAAGAATAGATTGTAAAAGGCTGGGGCTAGGAAGTCTTGGCAGGGGAGGGGTTGGGGGGTAGGAGGAGAGAAAGCTTCAGTCTTGCTCCAGCCTCACAAAGGCAGCCTGGATCCCATCAAACCTGCCCAAAGCCTGGGAAATGCCCCTGAGCTTGGGGTGTGGCCCAGTCAAGCTGCTAGGGCTTCTCCCTGGGACTGGGACGGGTGACCCAGCAGGGGAGGCCCCTGCCCTCACTAATGGCCCATAGAGGCCACTGTTCCCAGGAAAGGAGAACACAGACCCTCCTTCTGTCCTGGGGCCCTGACCTCCTCTACCTGGGTCACCTGTTTACCTGTCAGAAGAGTTATTCTGTCCTTAGAAGCTAGAGAGGATCTGATTTTGTTCCTAAACTAAACTGTTCCTGGGATGAATAGAGCAAGCTTGCTAAAGCAATGAAATCTGCCTAAAGTGTCTCTGCCTTTGGTTTTCCTGTCTGCATACCCTCCTAGCATCTGAGAGGTCCAGGCACAATGACAAAAGGCTAGGTATTATCAAAACGGGGAGAGGAAAGAAGAAATGAAGGGAGGGAGCGAGAGAAGGAAGGAAGGAAGGAGAGGAGAGGAGGGAGAGACTGGTTTTCCTTTTGCTTCCTACCCCTGGAAATGGGATATGGGTGGAGCAGACACTGACCCCGGAAGGTTGTTGGGTGTGGGGGAGAGGGATTGGGGGAAAGGCAAGGAAAGCCCTAGAGATTCCTGTACCCCAAGAATTTCCCCCCAAGGCACACACGCAGGCAAATCCCCCACCTAGGCTTCTGAGAAGGAAAAGGCAGGTGGGTGAGGCTAGGGGACAGAAGAATAACTGGAGGGGACAGTTTAGTCCAGGAAAAGGGGCCCTCAGTCTGGCCCCTGGAAGACAGTCCCTGAAGAGGGGAGTCAGGGCCTGGGGAACAGGCACCCCCACATCTGTGCTGCTGCCAAGGAAGCCGGACATCATGGAAGGGGGTGAGTAGGAGAGGCTGGGGCTGGAGGAGAGACTGCCTTTTAGTGTGAGGTGGGGAGCCAGGCTAAGGGAGACACAGCGGTCTGCCCTGCCTCTCAGGACTGCTCTCCTTCAGACACTACTGACTCCGCCATCCCACAGACAGCCAGGCTGGCCCCCTTAGGGCCTGGTCCCTGTGGGCCCAGGAGGATGCCGGGAAGGGAATGGGGCAGGACAACTCTCCCAGGGCCACCGTCCAGCTGGTGCTGCTCTGCGGGAGGCTCCTGCCCCAGGTCCTGGGTTCCCCGGAGAGCTTCCATCCTGGGCTTGGCTCATTTCCCCCCTGCGCCCCGCTGCCTGAGGCCTCTCCCAGAGTCAGGGCTACTCAGAGAACCTCTCCCACAAGAGCAGCCAGTTCTCTATTTGGCAGCAGCTGTCCTAGCCCAAGGCAGCACATCCCTCCTGGGAAGGGTTAACCTGAGAAGTCCCTGGAGCCCTCAGGGCAGGAAAGAAGTTTCACTCCTGTGGACTCCCTGGGGCTGCTCCCTCTCTGGAAGGCAAACAGCAGGTACTGGCTTCTCCTTGAGAAGCTGAGGCATCTGTACTGGGAGGTCTCAGTTCTGGAAGCTAACGGGTGGCATGAGGAGGCATGAGGAGGACAAGACCACAGGATGCTGATGCCCACGGGTGAGTCAGGCCGGGCTGAGAAGAGCACAAGGCTAAATTGAGACTTCAGATGCACACTGGGCTTCCTGCAAGCTCTCAGCCAGAGGTGGGCGCCTCAGGCCTGGAAACTGCTGGGGCTGGAGGGGCCCTGGTTCTGCTCACACAGCCGTTTCCCGCTCTCTGCGAACTTCCTCTTTCTTCCTTTTCATCTTGCAGAAGCCGTGGAGGCCACAGAAGCAGGCAAAAGTGAACTGGGGCATGCCCTAGGCCAGGCTGGGGGGACGGTCACCAGAGAATATCTGCAGGGAAAGACAGGGTAGGAAAAAGGGGCCAGGAGGAAGGCAGGAAGAGAGAAGGCAAGCTGGGGTTAATGTTCCCAGAACCTAAGGGGTCTGGTGGAGTCAGAGCCACTCCCTGAGGCTGCCCAGCCCTGCTAGGCTGCTCACACTGGCTGGGGGGCAGTCACGCCACCAAACAACAGCCTCTTTGAAACCTTGATGTTTCCTGGATCTGCAGGGAGCTGCTGTCACTCCTCAAATTGGAGCCTGGGCGAGTCACCCCAGCTGCCACCTCCCTTGTTCCCCTCCCGTCCCCCTCAGCCTCACCTCATCACTGCACACCTGTGGTTGGAGAACAGGAAACAAACTGGCTCAAAATAAGCTCTGGCTTATGCCACTTTACACAGATTAGAGGTGGTGGTGGTGGTGGTGGTTCCACTTGCTCCTTTAGGCAGCACAACCCAACCAGTGATCCAAACGTGAGACTTTGGGGACCTTGAACGAAGTCCCACGTCCAGTGCAGCCTCTACCTTGACACCTGGAACTGAGTCACAGATTCTTCCCTTCTGTAACAACCCCAGTTCATCTGATTCCTTTAGGGAATTTCATCTTTGCTTAGATCAGCACAAATCCTCATCCTCATCATGTAGCGAACAGACAGCAAAGAGTGTCCTTTTCAGCCAACAGGCATTTATTGAGCCCCTATGATGGGCGAAGGGGTTGGGGGTCAGGCAAAGGAAAAAGATAGTTTCTTCCCTGGCACAATAGCAAGTAAATTGAAGGTAGAGACTGAGCTGGATTTGCCCTGGGCACGTCATCCCATACCTCTGGCTTGCCGGTCTGGTGTTTGCGGCAGTCTAGTTGGCATTGGGAGCGGGCTTCGGATTAGCTTGCATTCTGCAGGAGTATCCCTTTCTCCAAACATTTCACTTAGGTCTCCTTAGCCTGGGCCACTTGTGGGCTCCTCCAGCTCACTTCTCTGCCCTTCCTCTGCCCCTGAGCCTGCCACGGAAGGAGCAGGGCTGCATTCAAGTCAGCCCAAGCAGAGCAGCCAAGAACACAGAAAAGCCCCCTGCACTGGTGGTCAAGAGGCCTGAACCCGGGGCCTGGTGCCAGTCACTTAGCTCTCTCTGGGAAGAACACTGAGGACAAGTGATCTGAGTGAAGCTCAGATGCTGTGGGGAGGAAGGGAGGCACGGGGGCTATGTCGGAGGAGTTGGGAGTGAGGAAGCATGAAGCACCTCCCTTCTCCAGCCTCTCTTACAACAGAGATTGCACAACCCCAACATAGCATGTGAGGAACGTGGCATGGCCCAGGTGGTGGCTCCCCGGACAGTTTCACAGGACTGGCCAACCTTGATCCTTTGGACAAACTGGCAGTCCCTCACCAATCACAGTGCCTACAGGGAACCAAGTCCCCTCCCTCACCCTCTCTGTGTCCTGGTAATACCGCTAATGGCTAGAATTAATAGGAGCAATGCACTTCAAATGGCCAGCTGGGTGGGCAGGAGGCCCAGCTTGAGTCAGCACGGGTAGATAGGCTGGTTATTTATTAACCCTCTTTCCAGCACCATTCACACACCCACTCTTCTGGAGTATATAGAGAGCACAGAGCAGTCTCCAGAATATATATAGACAGAGACGAGACACAACTACTATATTTCTAGATCTATCTACTGCAGCTATCTCTGGATCCCTCCCATGGCAAACCTAGAGAGAGACAGGGATCCAAACTGGGGCTTAGGTGTCCTGGGTTCTATTCTTGGCTCTGACGCTGGCATGCTGTGTTACTCTGGGTAAGTGGCTGTACCTCTCTGGGCCTTCATTTCAATGTGCCAGGAGGTTAATCAAGACTTAACACATAAACCCCAAACCTAAGGGGCTGAAAGGACACTTGGAATCCTATCATGACCAAGAAAAAGAAAAGGGGAGCAAGTGGATTCCCTTGGGTACTAGCAATAAGGCATTCCCATTATTATAAGAAAAATACATGGGAAGAAATCTGCAGGCACAACAAAGCTGATCTGGGCAAGGAACCCACAACTAAAACAGGCCAGGCAAATAGCTGTGATCATCGCACCTTCACTCCCACCCACATCCCAGGTCTAGGTGTAGCTCCGGGTCTCTTTGGTCCCAGAATGAATAGATCCTCTTCCCTCTGCACACCCCCCCCCACCGCCCCGAACTTCCCTTACAATATCTGTTCTTTCTCAAAAATAGCAAAATGTACCCTTTAAGTGACCGGTCCTCCCTAGGGTTGTGTCATCTTTGGGGAAGATGAGGAAATCCTTCCCGACTTTTTCATTGAGCCCATCACTGCAAGTGAGGGTGGGGGTGGGGATGGAGGAGGAACCAGAACCCACACATCAGAGGAAAGGAGGGTTGAATGAAGCCACTGGGGAGCTGGGTTAGGAGCCTGCAACCTGGCTCCAGAGAGGTGTCCAAGGACTGGCTGCCTCCAAGGGATTCCTCAGTTTCTGAGGAATCTCGGGGCTCAGTCACAGTTGTCCTTGTTTCCAAGGACAGACAGTGTAATAAGGAGCGCCTAGTTTTCTGCTCAGATCTTTGATCCAAAGTGCCCTGGCTGTCCTCCCATTTCTCTACCAGATGCACTTGCAGCCGAGTTTCCCACACCCCCAGTAATTCCCCTGAACTCTCTCCCCTCAAGGGATGGCCCAACGCCTGAAGGCAGCCTGGGCTTTGTCTGGCATGCAGGCCCCTGGGGAAGTTGGGAGACAATAGGACAGAGAATCCCATCCCATTTCAGCACATCTGCCTGCTGTGGGCCTGCTCCTCCCCCCAGAAAATCCTTCAGCCCCTCCAACAGGTACCTGAGGAGCCCCTTTGCCAGAGCTGCGGTCTCTGCTCCTTTCTGCTTGGCTGTTGACTCTTTTTCCAGCATTTATCCCTTCACACTTGACGGAGAGTGCTCCAGCACTAGCTGGAGGGCTCTCTGGAGAAGTCAGGTCCTATTGAACCTCCTCTTGCTTATCTCTACTTGAGGGGAAGGGAATCTGAATGATTGAGATTTTCGGAATCCAGAAATCACACCAAAGCAAGCCCCAAGCTTTGTTCCACACACCTCATCTGTGCTCAGGATGGAAACTTCCCCTCCTGCCCTGCAACTTTCTCCTCCAATCTCCACTTTCATGTCCATATCCCAGTTGGCATTAAGGAATAAAAAAACAACTCCCAGAAACCCAGAATAGGAAGGAAAGGGAGGTGGACACTGGACAAACCTCCTGCTATCCTGGAATTGGCTGCATCTGAAATGCAAGCTGTTGACCCTGGTTTCTTCCACGTCCTCCTCTCTGGCCTTTCCCCAGCTCAGGCCAAAGATGTTCAGGCATGTGGGGGGCATAAATGTTCCTCTGCTCAGCCAACTTTGTGGGAACAAAGCAGAAGAGATGCCAATCCACAGAGCATCATCCCAAACTGCCATGGGGTCCGCCAGCCTCCCCTTCCCTTGGCCCTCACCTCCACATTGCCTCTCCACTCCAGATACCCTCCAGGGTCCTCCAGTGCTAGTGTCTTGGGCAAAAAATGGGGCAGTGGATCAGAGACCCACTTCAACATGTGGGAGAATCAAGAGAAAGAGGGTGATCACAGCGGGCTGGAAACTAAGATGAGGAGAAAACCAGGACTCTGGGTTTGCAGACCAAGCTCCTGGGTGTCTCAAATTTGAGCAACGTCCTCCATTAAAGCAGGGAGGCGGTGGGGAAGATATTTACAAGTGCTGGGACTTGCAAGGAATTCTCTGACAAACAAGAAAGGAATATTTTTCCCTTCCCCTCTCCCCATCCCCCATCCCTTTCACCTCCCAAGGCAGAGTAGTTTCCAGCAAGGCACCTCCCACCTCCACCACCACCACCC
>PVKY010008513.1:0-14012 GCA_004027775.1 Bradypus variegatus
GGTCCTCCAGCCAGCCCGTTGTCTGATTTTGAATCTATGCCCTTGGAATCCCCTGAAGAGGGTGGTGTTGAGCTCACTGCTGCTACAGACACCTCCTGTCTGCTCCTTCTTTCCTTCTATCCTGCCCCATCCTCCTCTGCTTGCAGCACTGCATCCAGAATGAACTTCCTAAAACACAAATCCGATGGCCAGCCTTCAGTGGCATCCCCTTGCATTTAGGATAAACCACGAAAGCCGCTGTCAGGTCTGCTACCAGCCACCCTCCAGCCCGGCTCCTGCCCCCTGCCCCTCCATCCCAGCCTATCTCCTCTCGTCCTCGGATGCCACACCCCTGCCCACCGCTGGGCCTTTGCACATGATGTTCCTTCTTGAAATGCCCCCTAGCCCAGCCCCTTGGCCTTGTGTGCTTCCAGCCACTCTTCACATCTCAGGTCAGGAGCCATGTCTTCCGAAAGCCTTCCCCGATCCCCTCGCCCTCACCCCAACAAGATGAGGCCCCCTTTATACTCCGAGCACTGTGCTTCCTTCTGCTGGGATTGGAGGGAGAGGGAGAAGTACACTCTTTATTTCCCTTCCGAGTTCAGAACCAGTAGTGAAAAAGGCACATCAACTTTATAACTGATGAAGCCAGATTGCAAGACTAGATGGTTTCTGTGACCACAGAGGCTTGCTCACACCTTCCTCCTGAATTCAGCTTCCATGCCCGGTCACAGCGACGTAACTGCCCAATCACAGACGCCCACCCTGGGGACACCCCTAAAGCACAGCAGGGACGGGCAGGCAGAGGAGACCCAGACTTCATGGGGCTTGAAACTTGTACTTTGGAGGGGGCCTCTTTATAAAAAGCAAATAAAATTTCAAAAAAATAAAATTTCACAAGTATGAAAATCAATATATGTGGTGGAAGGGAGGGAGGCAGGGAAGCTGTACAATATTCTCTTCTACCTATAGTATACAGATTTGGCTGCACGTCAGAATTTACCCAGGAAACACATTAAAATCACCAACTTTTAGGTCCTATCCAAGAGATTTTGAGTCAGTAGATTTGTCCAGGGAGCCGAGGAATCTCTATTTTTTTTATCAGGCCCCTTGAGTCCTACCTTCCATTATACACAAAGATTAATGAGAAATGAATCACAGACCTAAACGTGAACAATCAAGCAAAACTTCCTGAAGAAACCTTAGAAGACTACTGGGGTAGCACAATGCTGCCCCTCACTCCCAGCCCAGTAAGGCCAGTCCTGAGCCCCAGATCCTGTGACTATGCTGTGTCCCATGGCAAGGGAGGTGTGATGGTTTAAAGCTGCGTGTACCCCAGAAAAACATGCTCTTAAACCTAATCCATTCCTATGGGTGTGAGCCCAATGTAAGTAGGACTTTTTGATGAGGCTATTTTCAGTTTAAGGTATGACCCATCTCATTCAGGATGGGACTTAACTCTCTTATTAGAGTCCTTTATAAAAGGATAAAGTCAAATTGCAAGACCAGATGGCATGAATAGAGAGAGAGAGGAAAAAGCCATGGAAGCAAGAAGCTGAAATCAGTGAAACCTGGAAGAGAAGGGAGAGACCTGCAGACGCCGCCATGTTCCTGGCCACATAGCAGAGGAGCCAAGGATCTCTGGTAACTGCTCTTCCGGAAAAGCATCGATCACCTGGATGATGTCTTGATTTGCACACTTTCTTGACTGCAAATTGTAAGCTAATAAATTCCTGTTGTTTAAGCCAACTCATTTCATGGTATCAGCTTTAAGCAGCCTAGGAAACTAAAACAAGGCACTGAAGTTTGCAAGTGAAAGTAAGGTTACAAACCAGCTGATCTTAAAATAAGGTTACCCTGGATTATTCGGGTGAACCCAAGGGACTCAAGGGCCTTTGACTGTGGCAGAGGGAGACAGGAAGGAGTGTCCCAGTGATGTGATACAAGAAGGACTCAGCTGGCCACTGCTGGCTTTGAAAAATGAGAGGATGACATGAGTCAAGGAATGTGGGAACTCTCTAGAAGCTGGAAAGAGGAGGAAAATGGATCCCTCCCTAGGGCCTCCAGAAGGAACACAGGGCTGCAATCCTCTCTGACTTTAGCCCAGTGAGACCCATTTTCAGACTTCAGTCCTCCAGGACTGTGAGATACTCAGTTTGTGTTGTTTTGAGCCATGAGGCTTTCGTAATTTGTTCCAGCAGCGTAAGAAACTCATACAACTCGCTTCATGACTTGGGAGGAGGCAGAGATTTTGTAAACGAAACAAAATCACTCACCATAAAAGAAGCTTAGCAAACTAGACTTCATTAAAACTATAAACATCATTTCATCCAAGAGTATTAACAGAGGGAAAAGGCAAGCCACAGTCTAGAAGATACATGAGATACATACAGCCAGCACAGGACTCATCTGGGACATACAGATAACCCCTATAGATCAATATAAAAAGAGACCCAACAACCCAATTTTTTTTAGTGGACAGAACACCTGAGCCAGCTCATCACAAAAGAGGATATCCAAATGGCTGGTGAGCACTTAAAAAGGTGCTCAATATTCTTAGGCATCAGGGAAATTCATATGCAATCCATGAGACAGAATAGCTAAAAGTAAGAAGACTGTCAAAAACCAGGTGTTGATGCAGATGAGGAGTAAATGAAACGCTCTAACATTGCTTACACTTTAGAACCTGTAGGGCTCTGTGAAGGCTAAACCTACATGGACTCCAAGTCAGGAGCTCTATGCCGGGTTCAACATGTATCCATGGAGTGGAGCCATGTCCACGAAAAGAAATGTATGAGAATATTCATAGCAGCTTATTCAGAGTAGCCCCAACCAGGATGCAACCCAATGTCCAACAGTAGAATGTATAAATAACGTACGGTGTAGTCATGCAATGCAATATTGTACTGCAACGAAAAAGAACAAACCACAGCTACCTGCAGCCACATGGACGAATCTCATAAAAACAGGAAAACTGCTTGTTGGTGATAGAAGTCAGAATAGGAGTTAGCTTTGGGGCTATTTCCTGGGAGGTGATTGGGGAGCCTCCTGGGATACTGGGAATGCTCTCTCTTGAGTAGATGATGGTCACGTGTACTGTGTAGTTAAGATTCACACGTTTTATTGCATTCAAGTGCTATCTCAATTAAAAAGTCAAAACAAAACAAAATCTGGTGTCTGGACCAGACTGGGGGAGCATTCTCAAATTTGGTGGGTGCTGAAATACTTAGCAGTAAGGGATGGGATTTTAGCTGTGAGAGCGCAGCAGGCTTTGCTGCATGGACTGTAGAGGGTGGTGGAGAAGCTTCTGGGCTCCAAAGGGATTGCACCTGGAGCCTCAGCAGGGACTGGAGCCTTGGGGTTCTCCTCCCTCCACCTTACCCATTCCCTTTCCCACCATGGAAGCCAATATCCTTTGGTGTCTTGGAGCACCAGATGGGGTTTGAAATGGGGAGGGAAGCCTGGAGCCTTCCTCCTTTTGCCATGGGAAACTACAAGTGTCGGGAATTGAGCTTTAAGGCTTCTTTGCCCCTCGCCTTTTCCGCTGTAGAGGGCTGTGACCAAGCTGTCGGATGGGGTCATCGTGAGGTGCTCAGGAGGGTGCAGAGCTGAGGAGTGGGCTAAGACCTGGGCACATGGAGAGTAACGGCCTGGTGAGTGAGAGAAAACCCAGAATTAGGAATTTGCACAGGGACTTGTTTGCCAATTTCCAGACAGTCCGGGAAAACTGGTGGTGGCTGTAGAAAAAAATAAGAGTAAAAGAAATAGAGAATTGCGGGGAGATAGAGAACTGGCTTCCCACCACCAAACGATCTGCAAATCAATCTGCTGCAAACCAGTCCGCAGCCCCAGTTAACAGCCAGAGGCTTCCACAGGTCAGCTGCCGGATGCGGAGGGGCTGGGCAACGCCAACGCCCAGGAGTCCTCTGAGGCCCACAGCTGGGTCTTAACTCAGTTCGGCTCACCTCTGGTGATCTCTGGATATATTATATCCCCCCAAAAGCCGTCTTCTTTAATGCAGTCTTGTGGAGGTAGACAAATTAGTGTTGATCAGGTTGGACTCTTTTGATTTGTTTCCATGGAAATGTGACTAACCAACAGTGGGTGAAAAGTTTGATTAAATTATTTCTGTGGAGATATGGACTCTGCCCATTCAGGGAGGATCTTGATTTAATCACTGGGGTCCTATAAAAGAGCTCACAGACAGAGGGAGCTCAGAGCAGCTGAGAGGGACATTTTGGAGAGAAGCTAAGAGCTCATACTGACATTGATACTTGGAGATGCTTGGAGACATCTGGAGATGCTAGCCCAGAGTTTGCTGCAGAGAAGCTAAGAGAGGACCCTGACACTTAGATGCACAGGAGCTGAAGAAGCGAAGAAAGACCCAGAGACATTTTGGAGAAAGCCACTTTGAAATGTAACCTGGGAGCAAAGGAGCAGCAGAAGCCAGCCATGTGCCTTCCCAGCTGACAGAGGTATTCCAGACGCCATTGGCCATTCTTCATTGAAGGTATATTCCCGTTGATGTCTTGGTCTGGACTATTTTTTGGTCTCAGAATTGTAAATTTTTACCTTAATAAATCCCTTTTATAAAAGCCAAACCATTTCTGGTATTTTGCATAATGGCAGCTCTAGCAAACCAGAACAGCTCCGGAGCGTGGGCCAGCGTGAGCTTCGCCCCCATGCGAGACAAAACACAGATCCTTGCCCTTCCCCTATGCCCTCTGCTGCCACGTCAGTGACTAGCAAAGAGCCAAAGGGCAGGAGCACTAGAGCCTTCCAGGGCTCGGTGACCATCTGATACGGTGGGCCACAGCCATGAAGCGGGGAGGGCCTGGAGGCCAGGCCAAGAAATTTAGATTTGACCCAGTGGGAGCCTTTGAGTTGCTTAAGAGAATGGTGCCATATGCCCTAGAATGTGCACTACAGTGAAAACGGTGCCACTGGGGTGGGTGCATGCTGACAAGGCAGGCAAATCAGGGGCTGCTGAAATGGGCTGACAGGTGGTCGGATGAGGTGGCAGCCATGGTGACGGAGGAAAAGGAGAAATTTGGGGACTGTTGGCAGGTACCATCCAGTTCTGGTTGGTCGCTGGGGGAGAAGTGGGATGGGCAGGCTAGGAAGCCCCCAGGTCTCTGCCTGGGTGGTGGAGGGGGTAGGGATGGGCAGGGAGCAGCTGAGTGGCAAGTGGGAGAGAGAGACGAGGCCTTCAGGTTCGTTTGGACATGTTGAGGTGACTGTGGGCACCACAGACATTCTGCGGTATCCATCTGGTGTTCAGAAGGGAGAGCCAGGGAGGGGATCTAAATCTGGAAGTCAACAGCAAAGAGGAAGAAGAAATGGGATTGCTCAGAGAATAAGAAGACAATTAAAATGGGAACCCTGGGAGGCACACCAACGCCAATCCTGCAGGGAATGGAACATGTACAGGGGTTCTAGAATGTTCTGGAACATTCTAGAACTATCTGAGCAAAGCTGTTAGTGAAAGGTCAAAGAGAGTTGAATTCTTAGTTTTTAAGGTCACCCAGCAACTGACATAGTGGCCCATAGGCACACAGCACACAGGAATGAATGAATGGGAGAGAAAATGAATAGCCTTCCCCTAAACCTTTCTGCGAAATACTCCCTACCTCTTCCTGAGATCAAGAGACGAAAGAAAACCATGCACCATAAAAGGAACGCTGCAGCCCAGCCACAAGGATTATGACTCATCTCCCAGCCAGCATGGGCAGCCCTATCCACCACCATCCTTCTTAGGGGTCCTGGGGAGCCTAGAGCAGGGTAGTGGGCGCTGACGCTGTTAGGATTCCTTGGTTACATCAACTGGGCAGTGGGGGGGAGACAGGCTTTCACAGGATGTTGGAGCTGCTGAGCCCCAGGGCTAGGGAGACGAGGCGGGAGAGAGGAAGTGGGGGACAGGCTGAATCCACCCACTGCTGCCAGCTGTACTTCTTATCCTGGAAGTTTCCTGTCTCGTTCTTTAATAGTCCAAATGGGCAAAGGTCAAACATCAAAACTCCTTATCATCCGTTCTTGACCCTTCTGTCTCTAGCCATGTTTCAGGAAAGGCCGGGACTGGCCTGAGCCAGCACACCTGCCCTTAACCACGGTGTCCTAACCAAGCTGGGGCAGGGGTGCAGAGAACTCCTGAAGCCAATAAGTACATCCGGGGCCACGCAAAGCCATCCTGTCTTGAATAACTAAAGCGCAGTCTTGAGGAGCAGGGAATGCTGGACTTTGAGCTAAACTGCCTGGGTTCTGGATTCAAATCCTGGTTCTGCCCCTTCCTAGTAATACGATCTTAGACAGGACATTGACCTCACAGACTCAGTTTCCTCATCTGTACAAGGGGGTTAAGAGTAGCACCAACCTTGCAGAGAGCCATATAGCAAGTGCCTGTATCATCATCATCTTCATCACCTCCAACTGCTAATGGAGAATTTGTCTGACATTTTACTACTTCTTAGAACTGACATCTCATTTATGGGACTGAAGGGAAGCGAGATGAAGTTTAGGTGAGTAGAGTGTCCAAGCTAAAGCAGATCTACGTAACACCCAGGGAGAGAGAGAGAAGATTCAAGTGTGAATGGCAGCAGTGAAAATTAAACCTGCTGTGACCTATTTCACTCCAGCCCAGCCCTCCGCCATCGTCCCGTCCTGTCCCTGGAGAAGTGGCTCCCGCTCCCTCCCTCCCCTGCGTGCCCAGCATCCACCCAGAGCCAGTTAGTGGGAAACTCTGCCCCCATGCAGTTACTGCCAGGGGACAGCCAAGCCTTTGGCTCCCAACACAGATGCCGCCATATAAATGAAAATGCCCCAGTCATGCCAGTGGGTGGTTCATTTTCTGTATTTTTTTCACAAGCTTTGAATTCAGAAATAAGAGCCACGAGAAGTTGGTTGTTAAGTAAAAATGGGGTGATTACAAAGGAAAACTTTGTACAAAACTAAAAATCAGATTGCCCACCCAGCACCTCGGAGGGAGAAGAACTTAAGGAACCCAGGAGCAGCCGTTGCCCCACTGCTGTCAGCCCGGAACGAGGATGGAAAGACACCTTTCTGAGTGTGCATGGCTCAGCCTGAAGTCCAGAGCTGGCTGGAAGAACACACAGACTGGAAGGATGTGGTGGCGCGAGACGGCTGCCACGGAGACCAGGGCTCCAACAGATGTGGATGGCATTTGTCTGCAACCAAGTGGAAGGCTTCCCTGCCTTTCTGAGAACTCCCAGAAGGTCTCCATGGGGCTGGGGTGGAAAGGGCCTCCTTTGAGTGACAACTCGAGGTGGGCAATGAGTAAACATCTTCATTTTAAGAGTTCTGGAATTGCCCTTGGGGTCTGATCTGGGTGTCGTCCTTGGCGATGTGTCCCCCAGATGCACTCAAAGCTTTGCATACGTACTTTAGTAACATGCATCAACTACCTAGAACAGCTACCAGGGCGCAAAGGAACCACCACTCAGAATGATGGAGCCACTGAAGGTAGATGTGAAAGGGACGGCACAGGATGGCGCACGGAGGGGAAGGCAGACACCATGCTCTGAAGTAGACTTGGCGCAAACACACAAATGCGGGGCAATTTCCAAGCAAACACACCACACTAGTACCACTTCTTCCTAAACAAAAACAGGAAAGAACATCATTCAGTTTCCCCCCTATCAGTACCAAAAAAACTGTGGATTTCAGAAACACTGACAGGGAATTCCCAGAATCCTTCACTCCACTGCAGTCAACCGAGGCTGGTGATGTTGGAGCGGCCTCCAGGGGGCGCCACGATGCGGTGGCCGGTGCGCCTGGGGTTGTTGTCATCTATCTGAGCACCTGAAAGAGACAGCGCCAGTGAGTTCTGGGAAGATCTGTTGGCGGCAGTTCGACTTGCTGCTCCTGGAGGCTGTGAGCTACCTGGGGCCTCCTTCCTTTGCGGAGGCCGTGCCCTCGGCTTGAAATGGCCTCCGTCCTAGCCACCCTTCAGGACCCAGATGGGGATCACCGCCTCCATGAAGTCTCCCCTAACTGCCATGGAATTCCACTCTCTCCTCCAGGCTCCCTCAGCCCCTGGGGATCCTCCACCAGCCCTGACCACTGGCCCATTTCTTGTCTGGCTTCCCCAGTAGAATTCGACCTTGAGACAGGTGAGCCAACATTTACTGAGCATGTACTGTTCAGGCGCGGTGCTTTAACATGCACTGCTGTTTAGACCACACGACAAGGTGGGGAAGGATGTGTTTTTACCCCAATGGACAGATGAGGATTTGAGGCTTGGGTCCTGCGGCTTGGAGAGAGAACATGATTCAAGCCCACACTGGTTTGTCTCCAGTGCCCACTCGCTTACTAAGTCAGAACAGGGGTCTCCCAATCCACAAGCCTCCACACAGTGCCCGATGCCCCAGAAGCACTTTTTGTCTGAGTGCATGGGGCATGTGTGCATACATGTGTGCATGGCTGTGCCTGGGTGGGGTATGCGTGAACTACTCAGAGCTGGACCTACCTACCTCTTGGCAATAGGCAGAGCTGCACGGGGCAGTATCTTCTGTTTCAACTCTCGAAAGCCAACCATCCCGTCTAATCGTATGCGTTTTCTCGCAGGTAGGCAGGTAATGGTTTAAAAGGGCAGCACTGAATGCAGGGTGCAGCACTCAGCAAAGAAGCAGTGAATGAAAGAATGAGGGAATGCTGGGATGCCGTGGGAAAGGTGCTCTGAATTTGGGTAATTTGGAATGAAACACCCCCTCTCTCGGCTTCATTTCCCTCTCTGTAATATAAGGGCAGTAGACGGGATGAGGCCCTTCCAACTCTGCCGTTGTATCATTTGTCTACATAAGCCACTAAGGGTCTTGACAACTGACTTTCATTTGTTCCCACTGTCTCGCTGGTAGAGTTTGCCCTCCTGGTATTTCAGGAATCTCCTCAAGGCCCAGAAATCAGGAACTTCCTACTTTTCCCCCATAACCATCTGCACCTTGCTGATTATGACCACTCCTGTGAAAACACCCACTGGCCCACAGGACACGCATCCCAGAAACCACACCATGCAATAGTGTGCAGAGTCTGAAAGGACGTCGGTGACATTGCAACTGCTGCTGGAAGCGCGTCTGCTGCTGCTGGCAGAGGGAGTCCCCGCCAAACTGCTGCAGGGCGGCCCAGGGCAGGCTGCGGGCGCAGACAGAACTGGAAGTCAAATTTGGAGGACAAGGGCAGTTGTGGGGCCCGTCCAGGAGGCTTCTTATTTTACTGTTTCTCTTGTTCTAAAAGGAGGGACTCTCTCTCCATGTTTACTGGGACTGTGAATGGCCTGGTTTGGAAATAAAGATCCAGTTTTCAAACTCCTTAGGAGGCTTTTGTTGCTGTCCCTTCTGAAAGCTTTCCGGAAAAGCCGATAATCCCTGCTTTGTTGACCAAGCATCAGACAGGATATTCAAGTTGTGTTTAGGGTCTATTTTGTGCACCAACATGAGTAATCTTCAAACACTGGTATCCCATTCAGTGTGGAAGGACTCTTTCCATGGAAGACTCCTGGGAAGGGAGATGGCCTGGGGGATCCCCGATTCACATCCCCCATCCTGTCACCGCTGAGACAGACACTCATGGAATGGATGGTGGGTGCTATCACCCCAGAGTTCAAATGATTTTTCATCATCTCTTCTTCGCTGCCCCCTCCACTCTCTCTTGCTAAGCATACTACCTTTTCTGTTTAGATGTCCACCTCTCCTGCGAGGCCAGGCCAGGGGATGGCACGGCACAGCCGGCAGGCTAAATCCATCCCACTGCCTGTTTTTGTATAGTCACCAATGGGTAAAACAGAGTTTTTACATTTTTAAGTGGTTGAGTTTTAAATGATTAATATACTCATTTTGCCCCTGGGCTCACAAAGCCTAAAATATTTACTATCTGGCCCTTTTAAAAGAAGTTTGCCAACCCCTATGCTAGACTGTGAGTGACCAGCCATGTCTTACTCTTTGCCGTATTCCCAGGCCCTACCACCATGTATAAAACGTGCTAATTCCTCAAAAATGTTGGACCAAAATCTCTTCCAAAGCTTCCAACGTAGGTTGCCTGCCCTCTTGTGGCGACCTAGTGGAACTGCAGACATGTGCCCCTGGGGCCCTGAGAAAATCCGAGGAATCCAGGAGCACTAAGTTCGGGTATGTTGACACTGAACTTTTTGAGGTCCTGGTTTCCTCTCTTAAGGATATAGGAACAAAACCACTTAACACACAGCGTTGTTGCAAGGATGGAATACAATCTGTGCATAAACTGCAGAGGACTGAATCACAAACACAACCAAAAGGCAGCTACGCCCCTTCCTCCTTATGTCGTGTTCATCCCCAACACTCCAGGTTTGGAGCCAAACGTCCCCAAGGATGCTTGTGGAGCTCGGGACTATCTGAGTGCAGACTATTCATCAGCCAAGGTCCAGCCTCAGGGACCCCTCCAGCCCGCTCTGCCCCACCCGGCGGGGAGATGGGGACCTGGCCACGTCTGCAGGAAGCGGCTGCCTCCGAGGAGCGAGCGACAGGCTGGGTGCAGCCGAGAAGTCCTTGGTGTGGGCAGCCACTGGCACAGCTGGGTTCCTGACCTGACAGACTGAAGTTGGACTGGTGCAGGTTTCTGATGGGCGGAGGCTGGTGTTTGGAGGGCGAGCACTTGGCAGAAGGAGCGGGGGTGGCGTATTTGGGTGTGGCTGGCACCTCGTACACAGGGCCGTCGTACATGCCTCTGGAAACCCCTTGCAATCCAGACACCTAGGCAGAGGGAGGGAGAGAGAGGCTGACGGGTCCACAGATGCACGCGGGTCTCTGGTTCAGGCCACTCGGAGCCCTGTGGGCAGGAGTGACCTGAGGTTGTCTTGGACACACATGCACGTGTGTGCACACATGCGCACGCAGCTTCATGCGAGAGGACCCCAGAGCCATTTCCAAGAGGAAGATACTTCCCTGGACCTCCCCTCCCCTGCAAAGGGCCTAACACCAGGGACCCCTGAGTCAGACTGGAGGCACCAAAAGGGCTTTGTCTTTGTCTGGTTTTCCCAGGCAAGGACTTCAGGGCAGGTGCTTTAGGAGGTGAGCAGGAGAGGCAGAAAACCCAGCACAGGGAGGGATGAGTGATCAACTCCGTGGGCACCGGAGCTCGGGGACACTGAGGCACACCTCAGCACTGTCCCATGGGGGGCAGGGAGGCTGGCCACGCATCCACGGGCTCCAGTCCACCAGCGAAGGGCAGCCCCCAGGGACAGCCCCAGAGTGCCCGAGACAGCTGCAGCAGAGAAGCCAGAAGCCCAGGGCCCCGAGCCGGGAATCTTTCACCTCCTACAGTAGTGCAGTGACCTGAGACGGGCTGAGGGGGAAAGGCCCCCACCCAGGCCCTCTGAGAGCAGCCTGCTCCCAGGGGACGAGCCCAGGTCAGCTGCAGCACCCAGACGCCCAGCCCTGGCTCCCCGCTCTGCAGCGGGCGAGCTGAGTTTCAGCACCATGGGTTAGGATCTGGTTGCTGTGTGTCCCGGGGAAAGCTCCGCCCCTGTCACCTGGAGAACTGCTTCCCCAGAGACCGGGGACCTCAGCCTCTTTCTGTCCCTCTCTCTCAATACCTGGGTCTCCGGGGTTCCCTTGGCCCCGGCCCACTCCCCAGCCTGCACCCCAACTTCCTAATGCCCTTCAGAGCCTCCTTCGAGCTCACATTGGCCACAGGTGGGTCCTGCTGGGGATGCCCTCCCTCATCTGGGCAGGCTCATCTCTCCCACCACCCGGGGATGCAGGGAGGGTGACACCGGACGCAGGAGAATCCAGCAAACGCAGAGGACGCATCTGAGGTCACGTGTCTGCCGCTTACAGATGCTGACCATTGACCACAGGCTTGAGGTCCAGGCAGACTGTGAGGGAATGAAGCTGGCAAAGTGTGTTTCCACCCCCGGGGTGGGTGGGCCCGAGGAGTTACACTGTGGCCGGTGCCTTTGTCCTCTGGCCACTTAGCCCCTTTGCTTACACCCGGCAAGCTCTCCTATCGGACGTGCTCTTTCTCAACTGGGTGCTCCTTATGGGAGACGGACAGGGCAAGGGATGGGCAAAGGCCATGACGACAGGTGGCCGGACGTCCGAGGGCACGAAGTCTCAGACCTTCCCGTCTCAGCTGGTGGTGGTGGAGCAGCTCATGAAATACAAGAGGAGGCCCCCCACACAAACACACGCACGTGCACACTCATCCACACACCCACACGTGCATGCACACACACACAGGTGCACACACAGAGACCCACATCCCCCACCCAGGCACACATGTGCACTCCTCACACACACATGTGCACACATACACAGACTCACATCCCCCCATGCACATACACATGCACACACACACACCCGCACACACACACATGCATACATACATGCGCACCCACCTACAAATACATGCACACACGCACACACATACACGCACGCACGTATATACTCACATACACACACACACAAGCACACACACACACGAAGCTGGCCTTTCTGGCAAACAGCACCGGCTGTGCAGCGTGGGTGGCAGGGTATCGTGGTGCCAGTGGGGACGTGCGTGGGGAGGCTGCTAGACTCTGGGTGGGAGTGTATCCACAGAGTGGGGAGGTTCCTCCCAGGGCCAGGCTAGAGCTGGGGCAGAGGCTGCTCCACATCCTTTAACAGGAACCTCCCCAGGTCAGTGGCAAGAATCTTCAAGAAAAGGGAGGAAAAGGGATGCAGAATGGCAGGGAGGGAGGAAGAAGAGGAAGGGGGTCAGATTGGGTGGACCTCCCTGGGGGCAACAGGCCTCCCACTTGAATGTGCCAAGGGGTTGCTGGGTGATTCTGTGAGCGAGGCAAGGCTGAAAGGTCTTTAGCAGGTGGTGGCAGCCACTTGCGACAATGCAGGAATGGAACCCACAGAAGCAGCCAGGGCCCCTCCGTGCCCACGTGTGCTAAAACCCCCTCAGTGCCCAGAACCCCTGAACCTCCCTGGTCTCATGGGATGCCAACCCTGTCCCAAAAGGCCACAGCCTGCTGGACAGAAGAGGCCAGTAATCACTAGCACAGTGTGTTGCCTCCAACCCCACCGGAGGGTCCCCGTCTCCGCCAGCTGCCCAGCACACACGCACCTTGTTCCTGATTTTGACGCGCTGGTAGAGGTGCTCGGGGAAGGGCTTCCGTGGGATGAAGCGCCCCACACCCTTGGTGACGCTGATGTTTCCGTCTTCGAAGACGAGCTTGCCCTGGCTGATGACGACCAGTGGAGAGCCGTGGCACTCCAGGCCTTCGAAGATGTTGTACTCGACGGTCTGCAGGCCAGGGAGGTACAGTGCTAGACTCAGCACCTCTCCGAGCTCTCGCGCGCCACCAGCCCTGCCACTCAGAACGATGTGCTTGCCTAATGTTATAGCTTGAGCAACTTTCAGGGTTTCCTTCCTAAAAGAAACTTTTAGGACTATGTAACATTCTCCATAATTTGCATAATCAGCCCCTTGCTGCTAGGCACCTAGGCTGTGTGTGGTTTTATATATTCCAACTAATGTTGTTCTGGGGCCTTGGAGTCATGCAGTGTGGCTGCTTTTGTGCCTTTTAAAAATTTTTATAAATCTCAATAATATGAAAACCAGCAACCCAATTTAAAAATGGGCCAAAGAGACAGACACCTCACTTACCAAAGAAGACAGACAGACAGCAAATAAGCAAATGAATTGATGCTCAACATTGGGAAATTGCAGGTTAAAACAACCATGAGTGACGAACACAAATCTATTAGAGTGGCTAAAATCCCAAACACCAACAATACCAAAAGGGGACGAGGCTGGGGGGCGACAGGAACTCTCATTTGTGGCTGACAGGGATGCAAAATGAGGTCTCCACTTTGCAAGAAAGTCTGGCCGTTTCTTACAAAGCTCAATGCAAGCTTGCCCCATGATCCAGCAATTGCACTCCTAGGTATCTACTCAAAGGAGCTGAAAACTGATGTACCCATAAAGGCCCGCACAGGAATGTTTATTGCAGCTTTATTCCTAAATGACAAAAATTAATGGTTGCCCTTCCATCAGTG
>PVKY010008514.1:0-13999 GCA_004027775.1 Bradypus variegatus
TTTTCCTTGCACAGTTACAAATTTGTTTTGCAGGTGAAAACCCTGGAAAGGTAGAAAGGTTAAGTGATGGGCCTCATGGTTAGGGAATATGGTGGAGTGTGCTTTTGGTCAATGTGCAGCTTGGGGTTGTGGAATTCAGCAAGCCAGGCCCAAGGATTTCATCTGAAGTGCCACCAAAAAGTATCAGCTGGTTCGTCATAGCATCACCGCTAAAAGTGGAAAACCCTCAATAACCCAACTATCCAAAATAGGGGAATGGCTTAATTATGTTTAAAAGAAGAAAAAAGCAAGTTAAAGTTTGTCTATAATACTTTCTTGAAAAGAGTGCAGTAGGTCCTATTGAGAATTTTTGGGAAGCGCCTGCTTTTATGGAACTTTAGCATCATTTGGATACATTTTATTACAAATAATTTGAGTAAGTGGTATTAATGGCTGTTGCTCGGAGATTTGTTTCTGGCCTTAATGAAGAGCTCGTCCTTGTCCTTCTCCATTCTCTGATTGGCTTTTTTTTTTGCCTCAGTCACCATTTTATCATGTTCTTGGGTGCTGCTTGTAGGTGTTAGGAAGGGCTTCCCTGGGCAGTTCTGGTTGAGAGGTTCTCATATCGTTTTAGTCAGGTGGGGGCTGCAGCTGCTGGGGGCTGGTCGGGCATCTCCCTCTCTCCACGTGGCACCCCTGGGTGGGCTGACTGGGCTTTCTCCGAGCACGGCAGCCTCCGGGCGCTGGGGCTGCTTATATGGCAGTTGGGGGTTTCGGGCACACGTGGTCCAGCAAACCCGTCTCTTACAGTCCAGTCTACTGTCACTTCTAACAGTCAGAAGTTTAATTTTTATATAACTGTCACATCAGTTATGCAAAATTGCATAATGCCATCCTCAATCCCAAGTAATTGCCTTGTGAGTGACATTTGAAATGCACATTATTTAGTATTTGTTTTCTTGTTGTAACTTTTAAGCCACTGCCCCATGGACGGAGTAACAGCCTGAAAAATTCCTTTAAAAAACTTTGTATGGTCTTTACTGTGGACTGAAACAGCAGTTGAGATATTGATTGACTCAGCTCCTGACATAACAGAATCATTATTCTGACTGGAGGTTTGCAAGCTGCCATCCTCCTGGCAAGGATAGCTGCTAGTTCTTTAAATATTTACCTTTAATAACTATAGCTCTGCCTCCTTCCAAGGCTTGCCACACCTCATGTCAAACATAAAACTGTAACTTTGGAGCTATTTTGAGACATGACTAAATGCTAGGATTGCATTTCTCTACAGTCACCTCACATATGGGAAAAATAGGACTGTGTGAGGCTCAGTGCTAATTAAATATTGACATTTCTAGTCATTCGTCCGGGACAGTTGAGATCCAGAGTAACCCTGAGGCTGGAAGGGGCCTGCTCTGTCTGTCTCTGCTGCAGACAGAGGGACAGTTGTTGGAAGCAGTGTCCTGAGGGAGAGTTGGGGAGGCAGTCTGTTAAAGGGGCAAGGCAAAGTTGGGGGAGTCCGGGTTTGAAGTCAGATGGGGATAGCAGTGGGATGGGTGCTGACGAGAGAAGGTTTGCAGTGTGACCCATAAGGATTTCTGAGCCAAAGAGCCGAAAGGTGTTGTGGCTTCTTATCCAGGCTCTGGGGCTGTGGCCACAGGCACGGAGTGTCGGGAGCAGCTCAGGGGGCTGCAGGGAGCCTGCAGACCCTTCTTACATCCGGAGTGCCCTTAGACCTGGCACTCGGGGCCCCTGCCCTGGGCCCTCTTTCAGTGTGACTCTCCCCACAGGGTGAGGGATTTGAGAGGCCTAGGGCTTGGGTTTACTTGAAGTCTGTGTCACCCCAAGCTTGGGGACCGAGACCCTGGAATTCTCTGGCCCCTAGCCCCCTTACAAGACCTCTGTGGGCCTCTTCCCTGGGAGTGTCCTAGGGATGGACTGTGCTGAGGTGGCCAAACGGTGGCTGTTTGCCGGGTGTGAGTGTGCGTGGAGCTTGGGGATGCAGGCTGGAGTGTTCACAGGTGCCCACTTGAGGAGTTCAGGGGTGTATTTGGTTTCTTGAAGTAATCAAGTCCATGCCTGTTTATTGCGTGTGCTTGGCATATGCTGTCTCTGCGCCGTGCAGCAGTGCTGCTGGTCTGGGAGGTGTCCCTCCCATCTGACAGATGGGCTCAGGGCCTTGCCTGGAGCCCTCAGCATGGGGGTGGGGGGCTCAAGAGCAGGCCTGCCCCCTGCGAAGCTGTTCTCATCATTACACCAGCACCACGGGAGGAGGACCATTTGCCACGGACGCCATTTTACCCAGTGTTTCCTTCAGGGATCTCGCTGATTTCTTTCTTTTGGATCTTGTTAGCATTCTGGCACAATATCAGAAGGCTTCCAGTCTAGATCGTGGTCTTTTTGAGAGCTCATGTTTGATTTCTGCTTGACTAGATGGAGTTGAGCCTGAAAGAATCCCAATGAATAGTTTTAATGTTGACATATGACACTTCCCCTAGCAGCAAACCACAGATATTCTGGCATAGGGGGTAAATAGTTCTTCTAGAAACAAGTCAGTTCACTTCTTCAGCTGCTTAACAGCACTCCAGCAATCCTTTGGGGCACATTCTTTTTATGACTTCGTGTCCTCTGGGAGGAGAGGGAAGCTGTGTCTTGGCTCATGGCCACCATCACAGTGTCCCCTGGGACCCATGGCCACCCCAGAGCTGCTGGAGCCGGGCTCCCGCCCTGGCAGGGTAACTGTTGGGCTGGAGATGGAGCGTGCACAGGCACTGCAGAGAGCCCAAAAGCTTCGCCTCGTGTCTGGTGAAGCCTTCAGGGGCATCCCAGCCCGGCAGGCCACCCAAACATGTCTGAAATGGTATTCTCACCAGCAGGAGAAAAAATAGCCCAGTGGAGTTTTTATAGGTGTAAGGCTAGCAACTGTCCTTTCTTAAGGCTCTCTTATCATGTAAAATTGTGCCCTTTGTACCTTTCAGTTTTAAAATGTCCTTTCTCTTTTAGGAAATACTGGTGGTAATAGCTGGTAGTTGTTTTTAAGAATATCCTCTCGTGATGGAATATAAAATTGACTGTCTTATGTTATTTTCCCCCAAATTTTAAAAACAGCTTTATTGAGTTGTAATTAACGTACAATCAGTTGCACATATTTAAAGTGTACAGTTTAATAAGTCTTGACATATGAACGTGCCACTGAAGTATCACCTAAACATGATAGTGAACAGATGCATCACTTCCAAAAGTTTCCTCGTGCACCTTGGTAATCCCTGCCTTCTGCCCCTCCCACTGGTCTGCTTTCTGTCACTGTAAATTAGTTTGCCTTTTCTAAAATTGCATATAAATGGAAGCATCCATTATGTAACTTTTTAGTCTGGTTTCTTTCACTTAATAAAATTATTCTGAGATTCATCGTAGTATGGCATGTATCGGTAGTTCATTTTTTTTAACCATTGTATGGATAGACCACAGTTTGTTTATCCATTCACCTGTTGATGGACATTTGGATTGTTTATAATTTGGGACTCTTATAAATAAAGATGCCATAAACATTTGTGTACAAGTGTTTGTATGGACGTATACTTTCATTTCTCTTGAATAAAAACCTAGAATGGAATGGCTGAATCATATGGTAGGTGTACATTTAACTTTTTAAGAAACTGCTAAACTGTTTTCCAAATAGCTGCATCATGTTTCATTCCCGCCAGCGGTATCTGAGAGTTTTGGTTCCTCCACGTCCTCGCTGGCACCTGGTAGTCCTTGTCGTTTAGCCTTTCTGGTAGGTGTATAGTGGTATCTCACTGTGATTCTGATTTGCATTTGCCTAATTACTGAGGATGTTGAGTATCTTTTTATATGCTTATTTGCCATCTGTATATCTTCTTTGTTGAAGTGTCTATTCAAATCATTTGCACATTGTTCTGATTTGCTAAAGCTGCTGTTATGCAAAATACCAGAAATAGATTGGCTTTTACAAAGAGGATTTATTAAGCTTCAAATTTACAATTCTGAGGCCATGGAAGTGTCCAGACTAAGGCATCAACAAGAGGATGCTTTCACTGAATGGCCAATGGCATCATGAACCCTCTGTTAGCTGGGAAGGCACATGGCTGACATCTGCTGGTCCTTTGTCTCTGGGCTTATGTCACTCGTAGCTTCACTCAGCTCTCTGCTTGGTTCTCCTGGGTCATTTCTCTCTAAGCATCTGGAAGGCCTCTCTTAGCTTCTCCAGGGTAAACTCTGGTCTTCATCTCTTAGCATCTCCAAATGTCCTTCTGTCTGCGTCTCTAAGTATCTCCAAGCATCAGCGTCTATGTCGGCTCTTGAGCTCTCTTAAGTACTCCAGTGAACTAATCAAGACCCACCCTGAATGGGTGGGGTCCACACCTCCATTGAAATAATTTTATCAAAGGCCTCACCCACAGTTGGGTGAGACGCGTCTCCATGGAAACAGTCAATCAGAAGGTTCCATCCAACAAGATTGGATAAAAGATCTTGGCTCTTCTAGGGTCCATAACAGTTTCAAGCTGGTACACACATTTTAAAAAATTGGCTTGTTTTATTACTTAGTTTCAAGATTTCTTCATATATTCTGGTTTTACATTCTTTACGGAATATCTGCTTTGCAACTATTTTCTGTAGCTTGTCTTTTCAATTTGTTAACAGTGTCTTTTGAAGAGCAGGAGTTTTAAAATATGAAGCCATTTTGTTCCTTTATGGTTTGTGCTTATATGGGTGATGTCACATCTAAAATCTTTACTTATCTGAAGGTCACAAATGTTTTCTCTCATTTTCTTCTGGAATTTTATAACTTTAGGATTTATATTTAGGTCTAAGATCCATTTTGAGTTAATTTTTGTATATGGTATGAGGTATGGATTGCTGTTTATTTTTTTGTAGGTGGGTGTCCAATTGCTTAAGCATGGTTTGTTGAAAAGCCCCCCTTTTGTAGTCAATAAAATCCAGAGGTCTGGGAATATGGTTCTAGGCACAGAGGTCTCTTCCCTCTCCTGAACATTTACTGTTCTCATCAGCCTCTCACAGCCTGACTTTCTCTTTATTTAGTGTGTGTGTCTTAAGCCCCTTGACAGGGGGGCTCTTTCACTGGGAAGTCATTTGAAAGGGACTGGGGAGGCCTGCTGGTATCCTAGACAGTCTCTGAAAGGGCTTTCTGGTTGGTGGGTTCCGGGCAAAGCCTCATTGCCGGAGGTGACCGGGAAGGCCTGCCTGGGACAGCGAGGTGAGGGGACAGTAGACCTCCCGTGGCTGGTGGGTGGGGGTCCTTCCCCACTGGCCTGGGCTGGCAGCGTGTGGCCTGTCTCCACCAGGGCACAGGCCCTCGCCCAGAGCGGCAGCAGTGATGCTCCTTCTGGACTCTCTGCCCCGCTTTGTGACATTGCATGGGGTGTTAATAATTCTTTTCCCTCGAGTCACAGAGGGGTCCTGAGCAGCCTCTGCTCTGCGCTGTTACACAGCAGCGTCAAGGAGGTGGTGAAGTCTTGACCTGCTTTTTGGCCTGTGGGCAGTTGGTCTTGAGTCATACACTGCTGGTACTAGCATCACTAGCAGTGCCACCACCACCTAACAGCAGTGGACCTTTTCTTCTGGCCTGTGCACTTGATTTGTGTTACGTGGTTACCAGATTAAAAGTCTTTAGTGTCTCCCTGTTGCCTTCACGATAACATCCAAACCTGTGACCTGGTCCCTGCCAACCCGTTCAGCCTTCTCTCTCACCACACTCCTGAACTTATTGCTTCTGTCCCTCAGTGCTTTTCACCAATCCTGTAAACCCCTGCTGCAAACACTCTTCCCGTTGTTGCCTGCTGATCTCTACTCATCCAGAACCGAACCCTAGTCTCACCCCCCGCCCCAGGAGTTCTGTCTTTGGGCCTGCAGAATGCATGGTCTACACCATCCCGGTTCTTCTCACATAGGTGTGATTAACTGACTACCTGTCTTCTGCCGGGCTAGGACAAGGTGAAGCAGAGGGCAGGGACTGCCAGTCATACTGGAATCGACAGCTCTTAGCAGGCAGGCACTTGTGGAATGAATACAGGGTCCCTCTAGCTCCAAGACTGGATGATTCTTTGAGTAAGAAGCTCTGCTTACATTCCTTAGCAAAACCTGTTGGTTTGTGATCAATAGGCAGTGCTTCCGGCTGCCCTCTGGGGTGGTAGCACTGACTCTGCAGACATTGGAGGCATTTAGAAAGCAGCTTTCAGTGATTCCTGTAAACTCTGGACTAGGTTTGCATTGATTATTTTTTTCTTAGTAACGAGAATGAGTTTTCTATTGTGTTAAACATACCATTTCTTTGACCATCTTTTAGATCGTGGATAAATAGAAATAAAAAAGAAAACCCAAAACATCCCATGCCCCTTGTCTCCCCTAATATTGACCCCTAGTATTGATGTGGTACATTTATTACTGTTCGTGAAAGAATATTAAGATATTGTTTACTATAGTCCACAGTTTACAATAGGTACATTTTCCCCCATATAACACTCTTATTATTGACTCCTTGTAATAGTGTCATACATTTGTTGTAGTTCATGAAAGAACTTTTTAATATTTGAATAATTACAGTCCCCATCCACCACAAGATTCGCTGTGTAATACATTCCCATGGTTTAACCTCCAGCTTTCCTTCTGGTGACATATGTGACTCTAAACTACCCCTTTCCCCCATATTCACTCACAATTCTGCACTGTTCATTATACTCACAATAATGTGCTACTGTCACCTCTATCCATCTCCAAAGGATTAAGTTCAATCTACTTAAAAATCCTGTACATATTAAAAAACTGCTCCCCATTCTCTAACCTCATTCTGTCTCCTGGTAACCTGTATTCTAGATTTTATGTCTGTGAGTTTACATATATTCATATTAGTGAGATATACAATATTTATCCTTTTGTGTCTGATTTATTTCACTCAACATATTGTCCTCAAGTTTCATCCATGTCGTCATTCCTTCGTACTGCTGAATCATGTTCCATCGTATGTATACACCACATTTCATTTATCCATTCTTGTTTTTCTTTTAATGTTCTTTAGAAATGGATATTTTTAAATCTGACTCCCAGGCGCCTTAAAGTAATGAATGAACAAACTAGTGTTCTTCTGAACTGTGTATGTCTGTGTGTGTGTGTAGTGGTTGTTCCTGAACTGAGAGTGGACTATCTGACCACCATGACTGGGGGCCTTTGAGGTCCCCCAGGGGAAGAGTGGGCTGTGGTTAGGGTGTATTTGTGGGCTCAAGGATGGAATTCTTCTCTGTGGGAAGACACCAGCCCATGTCATAGTGGTAGCACTCAGTATTTGAGTACCTCCCCTACGGTGGATCCTTTCGCCCATCATCTACACTGTCATTCTCCTTTTTCCATATAAAGAAAATAGAGGCTCAGAGAGGTCATGAAAACAAATTATTCAAGGTCACCCAGCTAGGATTTGAACCCATGTCTATCTCTGTATGTCCACAAAACCACAGGGCTGATAGGGTGACACTCTTGATCTTTTTGGTGCAGCCCTTTTTCTCCTGGGGAGCCAGCGGTCCATGCCAGGCCAGAGGGGGCAGCTAAAGCAGCCTGGGACAGGATCCTCATTGGGGTTGTCAGTGGTGCTGTCTTGTTGTTGAGGGAGGAGACCCTGTCCTGTGCTCGTCTGAACAGCAGCGTGTGCTGAGCTCTGTCCTGGTCTGGGTGTGTGTGTGTGTACACCTACAGGCACACACGCACCCAGCCATCGGAGGTGTCTTCTCTCATTAACAGTATTAGGGGTCTCTCTGAAGGGAGAGCTTGCTGTGGGTGGCAAGGCAGGTGTTAGTCAAGGAGGCCTTCATGGAGAAGGTGGAGATACACACACACATATATATACATACATATTTATGTGTAGATGTAGATTTGTATAATTTTCATATAATAAAATTTACCCAAGAAGTTTGGCTCTTGGCCTATTATATAGGCAGTGGGAATCAAAAAAGATTTTCAAGCAACGTAAGCCAGGATCAGATCTGGGTTTCGGGAATATTTTTCTGGAATGGATTAAAAAAGGGTAGAGATAAGATGTTTGATGTCATAGCTGCTGCCCCTTCTTAGGGTCATTGCACATGGAGTTCCCACTGGCTGCGGGGTTGGGGGGATGTCTTTGCTGGGCTGGCTCTGCTGGGCTGGCTCCTCCTCATCCGTCAGGCCATAGCCGCAAAGCCCCCCCTCGTGGGACCTTCCCTGACCCGGCTGTCTCACATGGCTCCCACCTGCCTTGGTTCTCTGAGGTCATTGTGTTCCCATGTAGGGGTCAGCGTGTGCTATCCCATTCCTCCCTTAGACCCCCACCACCACGGAGCAGTGTCAGGGCTCAGTCGAGGGGTGTGAGCAGCTGGTGTGGGGGTAGCCAGGCTGGAAGGAGGTGTCAGGATGGGCTGGCCTCGAGGACTGATTGTAGGGCATGGGGAGCGGGGAGCCAAGGCCCTCCCCTCCCGCGTTTGACTTCCTCTGCCTGGTTCCTGCCGCTTTGCCCTGGGCTTGCGGCCTCTTGCTCTTTTTCTGGACGCCAGGCTGCTTGCCACTGTGCCGGCTGCTTCCAGGTCCTCAGCTTTGTGGCTCACAAGTGTGGCGTCCTTTTCTTAGCTTGGCTTGCTTTTCCCTCTTCCCCCGGGAAAGTTCTGCTTTGGTAGCTATCATTTCCCTCTTTTCAGTCTCCCAGGGTAGCTCCTGATTTCTTGTCTTTCTCCCATGTCTAATGCTGAGTTTCCATATTAATGGGGGAAAAGAGAAATCAACTTGAGGTTGCAAGGTATTTGTTGATTTTGAAAGTAAAGTTGCTTGATTTTGAAATTAAAGTTCAAGCCTCCTGACTTATTTTTTTGTGTGTGCATTTGCGCATTTTGGACATTTTTGGTGGACCAGACGCCTGTGCTCAGACAAGATGACCGTGATGTGTTATTTGTACTGGAACTTTCCATGGCAGTGTGGGGTAAGGACAGGTGGGCCAGTGGCCCCCTATAATGGGTGTATAATGGACGTCAGTCCTGCAGCCAGTGAGGAGAGGGCTTGGGGTGGTGGGTGGAATCACTGCTGGTGAGATGTGACTGTGGAGTGGGGGTAAGAATCTGGGTTTTGCACAGTGATTCCTGGGTGGGGTCAGGGTGGGGGCACTTATCAGTAGTTCGAGGACTTTTTAAAACTTCCCTCTTTCCTCTGGAATGTAATGTGCTGAAGAGGCAGACAAAAGATGAAAAAGCAGCTGATGACAAGTATGTGTGTGTGTGTGCAGAGGGAGGGGGATGTTTATTTTAGTGTTTTCTTTATGTTTTCAAGTGTTAACCTAATGAAACTATGTTCCCACCTGGCACTCGCTTGTCTGGCGGGCAGGGACGGTGGTGGGAGCGGGGGCGGGGAATGAGGGCATGGGTGGGGGGAGGGTGGGTGCTTGTTAGTAAAGGGTTCCCCTGCTGAGTCCCGGGACTGGGTCTGAATGTGGGGGAAGGTGAAGCGGGGGTTCCTGGTGAGTGGGAGGGGGAGCAGGGAGGCTGCCCGAGGGCACTGAGAGGGGCCGATTGTGGGAGGCTGGGGCCACAATGGAGCCTCTGAGTGTGCCCTGCTGGCCCCAGTGAACCCAGGAGCGGCCAGGGGGGAGCCAGCCAGCCTCTGGGGGGAGCACCCTGTCCTGAGAGGTGTGCAGTGAAAGAGGAGGGGGCCTCTTTCAGGTCATGCTTCCCTGATGCTTCCTGATACCATTTTTCATAAGGAGCAGCCATCTTTCCTGACCTTTGGTTACCAAACAGAGCAAACAAGCCAACGTATGTCCATCTCTAGGGTTTAATTTAGAATAAAAAAAATTAAGTACCAGCTTCACTTTCATTTTCCACCCCCCACCCCCATCGCCGTCCTGCTTTTTAGGGACAAGTAGTTGCCCCTGTTGCAGCAGTGGGAACTCCTTGGCTTTGAAATCTCATCTTGTTCTGGTGGTGGTGGTGGTAATGATATGCTACTGGGCAGGGAGAGACCCGCCTTTGTGATGGTCACATCACAATACCTTTGACTTCCTTGGGGCTAAATTAATCTGTAACAATCAAATAGGCCCCAGCTTCACAACCTTTTGGCACAAGTGAGGTAAGAGATTCAGTTTCCATTTTCTCTGGTTTACTTTGTTCCTTATTCCCAAATGTCCTGGGCACTGACTAAAGGAGCAGTTTTCCCCCTTGGAGTCATCTTTGTATTAGGTGTAGTTAGTTAACCTGCTGTCCTGGCTTGGGCGCAGCACACGGCAGTCACTGCACTTCCTTTCCTTTCACTTCATCTCCAGATTTGTTTGGTGGGATGGTGTGTGCGAGGTGGGAGCAGTTTAATTAGGTGACCATATCCAAGTACCTTCAGGGAAGTGCAGGCTTAGGGCTTTTCTTTGAGCCTGGAAGTCAAGAATTCTGAATTACGTACTCTCATTAATTGGTTCCTGCCCTTGAACAAATTATATAGCCGTTCTGTTGTCACTGACGGGGAAGAATGCTTTAGTGCCGTGCTAAGCGCAGTGCCCCACGGCTTGTGTGTAGCAGCTGCAGCCCAGGCTTACATGTGCTCATTTTCCAGACTGTCCTCCGCGAGGCGGAGTGTCCCCAATACCTGACGTGGCACCTGACCAGGTCTCTCAGCATTAGGTTGTATAGTTGGGCCTTGTGTCTCATGGGACCGGCCAAAGAAGTTGGATAATGCAGACTCAAAATGAAAAAGATGCTTAGTTTAGGCATTAAAAATGATGCATTCTCATGTGCCAGTCTTCTGTTGACCTTTTCATTGACTTTGATATGCTGATCAGAATTGTCAGTTTTTTTTTTGCATAAACCACACCCATAATTTATTATCTTAGCTGTCTGGATTTTGTTTAAAGAGAATTGAGAACTTAGATGTGTAAAACAACCTGAGAGTACAATCCTAGATTTTTACAAATTTTCCCTCCATCCTTTCTTTACACTTGTCTTATCCACTTCTAGCTTGTTTTTTTGTTTGTTTGTTTTGTTTGTTTTTTTTACAACTTATTTTCATAGAAACAACTGTATGCCTATTTCATAGGTTTATGTAGTTAAGTACGCACATGTGTGTGTGCATTTTACACTAACTAGTGTAGTTGGCATAAACAGGTTTAGGAGCACACTGGGTGGCTCCTAAACCTGTTTATGTTCAGCACACTGGGTAGCAGGGGGAGCAGTCATGTCTGGGTCTGTCTGCTATATGTGGTGAGTATGCTGAGAGCAGTCCATTGGTAAGTTAGACTGGCATTCTGTTCTTACGAAGCTTCTATCCTAGCGGGGGCAAGGTCTATATTTAAGTAACTGCAACACAGGTTAGAAAGTGGCAGGTGCTTTAAGAGAGAGCACATACTTCCAGCAGGAAGGGATCAGAGAATTTGTGAAGTTGGTATTTGACCTGGATTATTAATTTCTTTCTGTATTTGGTTGAATATTTTTCTATAAATAAAGATGTAAACAGACATAACTGTTATTGGACCTTGGGCAGGAGTGAGAACATTCTGAAGTGATTTTGAAGTTTCTAGGTCTCTATACTTTGTAGAGGCATGGGCTGTTTTTCCTAGGTGACAAAGCTTCCTAATAGCCTGTTACCTATGCTCTACTGCGGGGGATTGCCAAGAGGAATGCCATTCCTTTTAGTCAGAATACAGTGGACCACTCAGGGTTTTGGGCCATAAGCTAACCTAAGCATAAAAGCCATTTCTGGAAGGTGTTGGAGAGTGGCTTCATTCTTGGAGGAAACCTGAAGAGGAGTCAAGGGAGGGAGGACTGTCTCCACGGGGTGGAGGATCCCCCAAACCAAGCTGGAATGCAGTTTGCCGAAAATGCTCTGTACAGCACCCATGGAGTGGGGTAGCATGTTAACCAAGGACCAGGATAAATCCAGGATGACAGCACGTTTTTGTACTGCACCTCAGATGAGTGCGCTGGAACTTTTGCAGGCTAAAGGCATAGCACATCATTATAGGAACTCAAGGGATGTTGTAAGTAAAGGAACTCAAGAAATGTTGCCTGGCTGCCTCTGGGAACTTATTCTCAGTAGGAGCCTGGGAGCCTTCTGCCTGGTGTGGGTGTGTGCGCTCTAGTGAGGAGTACGTTGTCATCTGGGAGCAGAGAGCTTTACTTCGCGGTCAGCCAACTTGAGTAGGGCAGATTCTTGACTCTGCCACCAACTCCGTGTGGCTCATGTGCTTTTCTGGCATGTAAATAAAAGCTGTTTGCAATATTCTTTATTAGAGTTCTCAAAGTTAGAAGTGATTGTGTGTTACCAAGTGAAACAAACAGATGTGTAATCAGCAAGGTGGGAATCTCTTCTCCCCTTCACCTCCAGCCCCAGTTCTCTTGAGATGAACCAGTGTTGACTGCTTTGGTGTAGCCAAATCTTCCACACCTTTCTCCAGCTCTCACAAACATAAATGCATATTCTAAAAAAAAAATGAGGAACATAGTGTAGGCATCACTCAGCACCTTCCTTTTTCCCCTGTTTCTCTCCCTGTTTGCCTACATATTCCTGAATTTAAGATCTCTGAGACTAGAGATCTAAAAAGTAGTTGGCATGTCACAGTCATGCCAGAGGTGCTCATTGTTGAATGAGTGAATGAATGCTGTTCTCTGGCTCTCTCTCCAGCTCAGTAGCTTTCCGTGGTTCAGATGGATTTAATTGTTTCAGCCTTGTTGGAAGCCACTCTTGCACTGACAGTGTATGAGTGCGCCCTCCTCTGGGTTTTCTGCCCACACTGGATATTGTTGTTTGCTAATCTGATGGATGAAAATAGTGTTCTATTGTTGACTTTGATTTCTATTACCCTCGGCATCCTTTCAGGTGTTTGTTGGTCATTTGTAGTTCATCTTCTATGGATTCTATATCCATAGATATCTATATCCATATTCTATATCCATAATTCTATGAATTCTATATCCATATCTATATATTTTCCAATTAGATTGTTTTACTTTTCAGTTTTTAGAAGTTCATTGTCCATTAGGCTATAAATCTTTTGTCATGTGTACTGTAAATATTTCCCCTGGCTGTTGTATCTATAGTTTCTTATTTTGTTTGGATATCTTTTTGTTTAACTTTTTACTTTGAGATACTTTCATATTGACAGGGCAGTTACAAAAATAATACAAACCCCATTTGGAGAACTCTAACATAACTCCAGTCCCCCAGATTCCCAGATCTGCCAATTTTAATATTTTGTCCTGTTGGCCACTTTCCTTCCTCCTTCCCTCCCTTTCCTTCCTTTCTGTCTGTCTGTATGTCATCCATCCATCCATCTATCAATCCATTTATTTATATTTATTTATTTATTTTTATTCAGTTTTATTCAAACACAATCACATAACATACAATCATCCATGGTATACAGTCAGCCGTTCACAGTATGATCATGTAGTTATGCGTTCATCACCACAATCTATCTCTGAACATTTTCCCTACATCAGAAAGAATCAGAACAAGAATAAAAAATAAAAATGAAAAAAGAACACCCAAACCATCCCCCCATCCCATCCCATTTGTCATTTAGTTTCCATCCCCATCTTTCTACTAATCCATCCATACACTAAAGGGGGTGTGATCCACAAGGTTTTCACAATCACACCAGCAACCCTTGCAATCTACATCATTATATAATCATCTTCAGGAGTCCAGACTGCTGGGCTGGAGTTTGGTAGTTTCAGGTATTTACTTCTAGCCATTGCAATACATTAAAACCCAAGAGGTGTTGGTGAAATCTAGAGTGTTCAATGGTTGTGATAAGATGTACAAATGTGTTCTTTTATGAGGGAGAACAGGCAAATGTCAACCTTTCAGGTGTTAGAGGTGGGGAGGCATTGGGGGAGGGATGCAATCAACATAAACTAGAGACTGTAACTAATAGAATCATTGTATTATGCTTCCTTTGATCTGACAAGATGATATACTAAGGTAATTACAGATAAGAGGGTGTTATTGTCTGATTCTTTACTCTGCTTTGATTTAGGGTTATTTTTCCTTT
>PVKY010008515.1:0-14009 GCA_004027775.1 Bradypus variegatus
ATAGACCAAAAAGTTTCCCAGCAAAATATTTTAAGAACATACCTTACTTTCTTCATCCATCAAACAGAGATAGTAATGGCACCTGTGTCATAGGGTAGCCACTGAGAATTAAATGAGATTGCGAGAGGATGATATTTTGAGAAATTTACAAAGCTTCTTCCTCCCCCTCACCCCCACATTTATTTCCTAGTATCCCTTGCCCTTTTCCCCATTCAATCTATAGTGTTTTCTTATTGCTTGCCTGTACTTATAGTCCCAGGGAAGGAGTGATAAGGCAGAAAAGCAGCATAACAGTTTAGGGGTGGTAAGAAAGAGGGCTTTTGTACTGCAGAAGTTTAAACCTTAAATAATTGAAGGCATCAAGTCTGTGACATAAATAGTAGAATTGGAAAAACAGAGAACTAGACATAAAAGTGTGACTGTTGAAGGGAGGAACCAGAGGGGAAAGGAACCCCACAGACTGCCCTGGCCCAAGGGAAGTGGGGTGGTGGATAATGGGAGAACAGAGACGACCTGTGACTCTAGAGCAGAGGAATTATCTTTACCATGTGCCCAGGCAGAAAGGCCAGAGAGTGGAGGCAGGAACAGCAGGCCTTCTCCAGGTGCCCAAAGCAGTGGCCTGTTTTGGTGCACTGGAATGTGGATTTTAAGGGAGCAGAGAGAACCATGGCTTTGAAGTGTGGAGCAAAGGAGGACCTGACAGGCAGGGGCCTTTGGACTGTCAACCTGAAAATGGATGCAATGGCAGATGCCACCGTGGATAGATGAACATCTGGGCCATCCAGTACCAATTAAGCGCCTCCCATCACCCAGGAATTTAGACAAAACCTGGGATGGGGCAGGGGACAGAATCATTTGGGCAGAATGGGCACTCAAAAGAGAAATTTAAGTCATTTATTAGAAAAAGTAAATTATTAAAATTGAATTATTGCTTCATTCCACACATCTCATCCAGGCCTTGACCTTTGCTTTCACTCTAAGTTAGTGTGCCTAAATCCTTGACATATATGTACTCAATGAAGTCTAGATCCTACTAATGTTATTGTTACCTTTCATCCCAGGACAAGATGCTGAAGAAAAGCTTTTACATTGATTAAGAAAGTCCTGTTACTTCCAGCAAGCAAGTAGAAAAATCTTAAGAGAACCACGGAAGGAAAGAAGGGGTCCCTTTATTCCTGACAAGGAATACTCAGGTATGAACAGTCATGATGGAAAAAATGTGCCATCTACAACCCAGAGAGGACCACAGCAAGGAATCACCACGACTGGTAGGGTAAGTCCCCCTCTCTTTACTGTTTTCAAGATTGGCTTAGCTATTTATGGACATTTTTAGAGACTGCTATATGTTCATAAAATCAGCTTCCCTTTACTTCTGGGCACACAATTATATTTGCCAGCTTCTTGGCAGGTAGGTGGGATCAGGTGACTAGTTCTGACCAGTGGAATGGGGCAGAAGTGAAACATGCTACTTCTTGGCCCCTAAAACCCTCTCATGGGATCCTCTACACATTCCACTGACCCCTGTATAACTAGAAGTGAAGAACCCGGAGGCCCTAGGAGACCGGAATGGCCGCAAGAGCGAAGGGTCCGGACTCCTGAGAAGCCTTTTGGAGGACAGTCCCATGACTAGGACACTTGAGGGGTCTGACTGTTGCTAACGTGAGAAAG
Organism: Bradypus variegatus; assembly: GCA_004027775.1. NCBI lineage: Eukaryota > Metazoa > Chordata > Mammalia > Pilosa > Bradypodidae > Bradypus > Bradypus variegatus. The sequence continues at coordinate 1,669 of PVKY010008515.1, forward strand.
AAGCTTTTCTTTAGTTAAGCCATTGAATTTGGGGGGTTGTTTGACACAGCTGTCTATTCCGACCAAGACACCCTATATAAATTTTAGACTAAGTTTGATGAGTTCCTTGCAAATGTGATCCTAGCTTCCCTCCTTCCCCACCCCTCTTTGACCCCTGTGACCATGCTTGTGCCTTTTCAGAAGCCTTCCCACAAGTCAGGGAACCAGTGGGTGCAACTGTAGCTTACTTGCCTCATAAATGTTCTTTTGGATTTAGACATTTAAAAGAGTGAGCATGAGATGTTTCATTTTAGGAACTTGAAAATCCTAGACTGAAAGAAGTTTAGGAATGGAAGGTACATTTGTCATAATCCAACCCAACCACTTATTTCACAAATGAGGAGGAAACTAGAAGTCTTGGGGAGCAAAGTACTGGCTTAAGACCATAGGCTGGATAGCACCAGAACCAAAATTGGAACCCACCTCTTCAGAGCTCACTTCAATATGCCTGTAGATAGGTTTGGATGTCCAGTATAGCATCACATTAAGAACTCAAGCTTTAGAATTGCACTGAGCTGAGCTAAAATTTTGGCTTCACTTCTTACCAGCTGGGCAATCTTAGAAACATTACTGAATCTCCCTAAGACTCAGTTGCCTCATCTGTAAAATGGAAATGAAAACAATAGTACTTTCCTCTTAGGTTGTCACATCGATTAAATAGCTTAATGCATTTAAAGTGCTTAGCACAAGTCTGAGCCTAATGTGGTTTTATTATATTAGTGTTTGCAATTATTTAAAATAACACCGAAGTGGTATAAAAATGAGCCAACTTTAACAGAACACTATCCTCTGTGAACAGAACTTTGCATTTCTCAACTCATGTTTTATTTGGGGCACTGATAATTGGGGCACCTTATATGCATGACTCTTCTGTGCCAAATGATGAACTGGTGGTCATATCTCTATATCCCTCAGGGTTTAGGATTGTGACTTGCACAAAACAGGTGCTTCAAGCTTGTTGGCAAGCAGAGCCTAGGATGGGGAAGACAATGTAAACAAGCATGTTAAGTCTCTAACATCCCAATCTTGGCCAGGGTTGACCAGGCTCCATCCTACCTCCCTCCTCAGAGCTCCAGCTCTAGCTTTGATGTAAAGAGAATAGCCACTCCTGGCCAGGGGGCTGAATGGCCACTATTATAGAAGACCTTGACCTTGATGAGCTCTGAAGGTGGGTGGCCCCGGAAATGTCAGACCAGTTCTACCACCAGCAGGCCGAGCTAATTTACTGGATCCTTGCTGTCTATCAGCTTCAGGACTCAAGACTTTCCCAAAACTCCTTTATGAAAACCGGAAGGCTGGAAAGACTGGATATTTCTCTTTGTTCTAGGGCTTACAGTTCTCTTTACACACCCCCTGCTTCCAGAGGCTGGCCTTGCTTTCAGAATCGTGACCATTTCACTTCACATATAGCTATAGCTCTGGGGAATTGAGAGGTTTGAAACTAAGACCCTGTCTCAGTAACTATGTCGATTGGTATTTGAAGTTTATCCAGGTGTAATCAGAATGCCCCCAAACCTTTTAAGACGGGATGGCTTAACAGAAGCCGTTGAGCAGTAAAAACTCAAATATCCATGGCTTTATGCTCCCACTTGCATAACCCAGAATCCCTGCCTCCTCCTGCCTCAATTTTAGGAGGCCCCTGGGGCGCACATGAGCTCCCCATGCCTGAGCCCTGGGCACCAAGGCAAGCACACCAGAGCCGGATGAGGAAGCTGAAGTCCCAGCCGAGGGCACGACCCCGGGACCTGTGCTGCCAGCCCCTCCCCCAGGTCACCACCCCATGAGCCACACTGTGTACCCCTTTAGGGTCAGGTGAAATGGACCTCTTTCCATTCCTCATGTCTGGCACGGTGGCCCCTGCTTGAGGCCGTTACCTCACAGAGCCCCAAGTCAAAACAGTATTTCATCTGCTACCTGCGCTGCCCTCCGCGTGGTTCACCTGTGGGCTGGATCCTCACCTCCCAGGCCTGCGCAGATAGTGAGCTGCCAAGCAAAACTGACATCGTTTAGCTAGGAAAGCAGCAATTTAAAGGTTTCCAGCTGCTTTCTGGGTTTGGTGGAGGCAGGAAGTCATCTCTGAGCAGATTTTCTTTGCTCTGGGAAAAATACCTGGAGTGGCCCCTCTTGGACATGTAAATGGCAGACTAAGAGGCACCCACTGCCCTGGGGGAAAGGGCAGGGCAAGATCTTTAGTGGAATACAGAGGCCTATCAACCTCCCTTGACATGCAGAGTTTCAAGGAAAAGAGGCATCCAATTTGCAAAGAGGCCAGAAAATTCCTGGATTCCTAGGTTCCAGATTACAAAGGATGACGGGAACTCAAACAGGAGTTCACCTCCAGGAGGTTGCCTGGGGCAGTGGCCGGGGCTCCAGCAGGAAACCAGGTGGGCAGGAGGGGCCATCTCGTGGCTTCCCAGCTGCCCTGCAAGGTTGTCTGGCTTGAAGAATGGGGACATTGCTTCAGCCTTAACCAGCAGGGGAGCATCTGAAAAAAAAACATGGTGCTGTGGAAGGCAGCCTTCACAGGGGCTGGAAGCGTTCCGTATCTTTTCATTTTTATTTTTCCACATCTTGATCTGGGTCATGGTTACACAGGTAGATAGGCATACAAAAATGATCAAAGCTGTGTACTTAAGAATTATGCGCTTTACTGTATCTAAGTTATACCTTAATAAAAACATACCAATGACCAAGCTTGCCCCACACCCCAGAGATTCTAGACTTAAATCTGGATATGGAGTGGCACCAGTATTTGACTCCCTGGCTAGTGTTAATGTGTGACCCGGCTTGAGAAACCCAAGCGGGGGCCTTGCAACATAACCTTGTAGGGGCTGGCTGGTGACTGGTCTATCCCTGGCCTTTGGAAGCCTCTGTGGACTAAGTAAACCCTAGTGGGAGTAGGGAAATTTATGTGGTTGGAGAGAGGAGCATTATATTTTGTGAACTCCCACCTGGCCCCCTATATCCTTCTAAGAACTCCACCCCTCCATGTATCAGCTTTGTAAATCTGCCCTGCACGCATCGGCTAAATCAGCTAAGCCCAGACATACAGACCCCAGTGGCAGGGCCCTCCCTGCTGAGGTGTCCTGAGTGAAAGCCACTGGGTGGTGAGCCAAGGAGCCTGGAGGTCAGCCTGGCAACTAGACACATGAACTGTTGGCCCAGGGGTGCAAGGAAGGGGGTCCATAGCCAGGCATGTGGTGGGGGACACATCGTTAGCAACAACACCAGAGAAGAATGAGCGAGAAGGTTCTGGCTGGGGAGCCCTGAGTAAATGCAGTGTAAAAGCTTCGTGAGTACGGCCTGGGGAGTCATTGGAATGAGTATTTATGGCAGTATTTTTCACTGAGCTTGGCAAGAAGGCTTCAGAAATGAAAGATTTTTTGGCACCAGAAGCCTTGCACCAACCGGCATATCTTTAAATTAAGTAGTGAAGCAGACGGGCTCTGAGTTACTGGACACTAATTCATGCCTCGGCATGAAAATTCAGGCTTATTAGAACGAGTTCTAGCAATTAGACATTCATCTAATGAATGCCAACAAAGAAAGAAAAGAATTAAGTGATGTCTACTCAAGGAGCTGTTTGATGGGAGAAAGTGAACATGGAGAGTTCATCTGCAGGGCACCTCACACCCTTTCCTTGCCTAAAGGTCAGAGTCCCTCTGAACCACCCCCAGTTTCCCCAGTGCCCCCAAAGTCTCCTAAGCAGCCAGGATTTGAGACACCACCAATACTGCTGTCAAATCAACCAATCTTGGCGTCAGACCCCAAATATCAAAGCCAGACCCTCTTCCCATCCCTCTCACCCCTCTCTTCACTCTCCTTTTGGCCCTTCCAATGCCCCTCAATTCCCTGGCTTAGTGTCACCAATTTTTCTTCCCTCATGCTTATCCCCCACCCCCCGCAATTTTCCTTTCTTCTTTGTCTTCTTTCCTTTTACTTCTCTACTTCAGTTCCCAATTTCTGTCATGGCTGTGCCATTATTATGATTTTTGCATGTCCTGATATGTACTTAATATATTTTGTGGGGACCCAGGGCCTGGGCTTCCCCTCCCTAATGGAGAATAAAGCCCCACAGCACGTAGCAGCCTGCGTGACTGGGACAGAAGTTACAGGTCATCAGACCTCCTCAGGGAAGAAAGTGTGTACAGATGGTGTCGTAAACAAAGTTTTGAAATTCCCCTCCCTGATCACTGTTGATAACAAACCTCCAGACCCCCTGTGCCAGGAGACTCTACTGAAACTCTATTCTCACACCCCATGTAATGTCTTTGTCCTAAACCCTTATAAAACTGCCCCTTACACCCCCACCTTTGCAGAGCACTCACTTCCATTTTCTGGCAGGGCACCACTGGGAAGAACACTCTCCTGTTCATAAGTCTTAATGAACCCACGTCTGACCTATGCCTGTTGTCTTCTTTGATCTTAGGGCTGTGTTGACCTGAGCCCTTCAAGAGCTGGGTTGGAACAATATTTTTTATATTGACCGATTTTTTTTTGTCTTTTGACTCCTTTTTGAAAACCAAAATAAAATTATTTTACAAGGAAACTTTTTATCCATAGAAAACCATAATCACTTGCTATAAATAGAAGGAAATTTTGAAACAGTAAATTATGCAGTGAAAACGGAGCAATAGTATTAAATTCTAGCTACAGCCTGAGGCCAACTCATCCTTGGTCAGGAAAGGAGATGGTCAATGTTAAAAGAGGTGTTGAAGACAGACTAGCACCAAACTGAGGCTTTCTCCCTTCATATCACCAGAAGTGACAAGGGGATAGCCTTATCAGTTTATTTTGGTGCTGCGTCCTTTGATCTTTCCTTCTAGGACAGGAAAGAATGGTGGGAAAACTACTCTTGTTTATTCTCTCTTGCCTTTCTTCTTTGCCTCTCATTTCTTCCCGGTTTCCACTAGTCCCTTCACTTCCTCTCATCTCCTCCCTTTTCCCTGCTCTCTCTTTACTGGAATAGGCACACTTGTGTTATCTTCAATGTACTAACCACACATGAGAAAGAAGGAAAAGGAAAAAAAAAAATACAAACACAGGAAAAATGACCCCAAAATGTTTGTAGCCAGTCTCTCTCCTGCCCCTTGTCTTCCTTGCTTCCACTGGCTGGTGGGCTGTCTGCCTTCCTCCAGGCCTGCCTTCTGCTCTAAAAACAGATAAGATTCTCCCCTGGTGTAGTTTTTGGCTAACGTCAAAAGAGGAACACCCTGGGGTTGGGATGCAAGGCCAAGGTCAGGGACCCTACACTAGTCTTAGCTACATGCCCAGGAAGACGAACCCCCCCACCCCCCGCCCCCAGGCAGAGACCACGCTGCACTAGCTCTGGTTGGGCCCAGGTGGACATGGAAACAAACCCATCCAAGAACTGCTCACCAGACCACATAGGTGGAGAGCTTGGTGATCCAGTACAAGGTTAAAAGATAGTTTTCAGAAAAAGGAAAAATCATGACCCTGTAAAGATACCAAAATAAACGTGTTTAAGAATTTATTTTAATCAAATGATACAAGAGAACCAGGCAAATGTTATAATCGGTTTAAAAGAGAAGTCAAAACAGCACAAATATATATGGAGTAAAGGAGTATTGAGATGAACAGCAAATGAAGACAAAATTGGTTCTTTTACCTGCAGGGAGGGGAAGTCAACAAAATCTCTACCAGATGGGACAAAATTAGCATATCTACCAGTAATCTACACCTTACAAGTAGTTGCAAGATAGGGTAAAGACAATGAACTCATCACCCTGAAGGGTGTGCTGTAGAAAATGCATAGATTTCCTTCAAATCATTTAAGTTCTTAACCCAAGGGAGACCCCATATTCATTTGAGTTATGCTTCCCCACTCCTTTGATTACACACAATAGGTGTAAGGAGAGGTCCCAGGTGTGCCTCCACCCTTATCCAACTGCAAGAACAGCAGGAAGAGGAGGGTGACCACCAGCATGGCACCTAACTCTCAGGGTCTGTTCTTTAAAATGAGGGTGGGGAACCATAGGTGCTCTCGGTTCCTCTAGCTCTGAACGATATACAATTCCAAGAAGTAAGATACTGATGTTCAAAAAAACTTTAAATAGTCCAAGGATTACAGCAAGTAAGTGGCAAGTAAGGGGATCTGATTCTTGGGCCCCACCCTGGGGTAAAAGGCAAGTAAAATGCCTCCAGTTAGGTGCTTTTTGTTTGCTTGGTATTCTTATGGCCCCCATTCCTCACCTCATCTCAACTCTCTGGGGCCCCTGATCACCCTGATCACCGCGCGAAGACCCTCTTCCCTTTATCACGTGGTTTTCCAGGAAGTGGCTGGAGAGAGAAGCTCTTTGTGCTGATCTCTCTTCCCACTGCAGAGTTCTGCATTTCTGTGGTTTCTCCCCAGCTGCCGGCCGAGGGAATGACTCGAAGCGCAGCGTGTGGACTGGGAGCCAACCTCCCCCAAACAAGTCTCAGCGAGGCTGTGCGTCCTGTTGGGGCTCACGCACCTGGCCAAGCCCCACGCCGCCCCGCCCCGCCCTGCCCTGCCCTAGGCATTCCCGGGGCACGTGCCACTTCAGGCAGGGCCCGAAGGGGTTCCTGGCTGGGCCTCCCACCCGGGCTGCCCGGGCACGGTAGGAAAAGGCGGGCGTCACGGGGGCGGAGCCCGCCCGAGGCGCGGCGCCTCGGGAGTAATTAACATGACAATCGTCCCCGCGCCGCGGCGAGGGGGCTGGGCCGGCGATGGAGGGCACCGTGGGAAACCAAGACTTTGCCCCTCCATGGAGGGGGTTCTCCCACCTCCCGCTCCCCGTTCCCCGTTCCCGGGGAGTCCTCGAGCCCCAGAAGTAGGATCAGGAGGAGCTAAGAAAGAGAGGAGAAAGGAATCCAGTTTCCAGTCATTTCAGCCCTAAGTTCTCCCTGAGACTGCCAGAAAAGATGGTAATGAAAGACCAATTGTGTGGCCGGAGAGTTTTCTCCGGACATCTGCCCGGGGAACTGGATACTAAACCCAGAGGCGAGGTCACCGGCCCCGTCTTATGGCAATACCTTTTACTCGCTACTGATCCCTGCTGGGGTGATAGGGACACCTAGCCGAGAGCCTGGAGAGATAAATTAGACCTGGACACGACTATTGGGTTCCTAAACCCAACCTCTGTTGGAGGGTGGATCCTACCCAACCCCCAGGCCACAGGCTTAGAGGCTCAAATCTGGGGAATTCACTTTCCTCCAAGGGGCTCCAAACCCTTTCACAGAGAACTTCTCTTTTACCTGAATCCTCCTAACATTTTGTTCTGCAGGTATGGGGAGCCCCTGAGGAATTTTAGTGAAGTGAACATAGTAATGTTGGCAGTGTCACTCCAGCAGTGAAGCAAAGGATGGATTTGGGGGTCAGTCAGCGTCCTCAATAGTTATTTATTGATTGCTGACTAGGTACCAGGCTGTGTTGAAGGAGGAAGACTAATTTAGTAGATTGATGCAGTAACCCAATTGAAAGATCTGGATGGGCTGCAGGAGGGCAAGGGCAGTGGATGGAGAAAAGAGGATGCCTTTAGAGGGATATTGGAGAGGGCTTTGGTGATGGGTTGCTGGAGGCAAGGGCTGTGGAGGGAGAGGGCACCATGGCAGAACCTCCCCCTTCCCACCCTCCCCTCCTGGAGGGTTGGTTTTTGCTGGCTAAGTAAATGCTGATAACCCTCCAACAAGATGGAATTATAAGCCGAAGAGCAGGTCTGGGACACAGAAAAGATAATGAATGTTGATTTGAATATGTCAAGAGATGGATTTAAGGGTAGTGACTGAGAAGAAGCACTTTGGCCCCAAATCTGTTCAAAGCCAGGCCTGGCCACTAACAGGCTGTGAGAACTTACACAAGATGCTTCGTCTCTCTGAGCATCAGTTTCTTCACCTATAAAGAGAGAAAGAGAAGTTACGACATACTTCATGGCTTTTATTTTATGTTTTAGGATTTAAATCACTCATTGCTTGGAAATTCAGGAAATAAAAGCTAAAAGCAAAAAAGATGATTAGTAGGCAACTAAATGGCATAAAAATGACTGCATTGATTAAGTGTTACTATGAGCCAGGCACTTTACTAAACACTCTACATAATCTCATTTAATCTTCTCAGAAACCCCATAAACTGAGTACACTATGATCTCAAGTTTACAATTGAGGAAATTGAACACAGAGGGTTTGAGACGTCTGACCAAAGCCACACAGCTCATATGTGGTAGAGCCAGGACACAAACCTAGGTCTGTCTGACTCCACAACCATGGATCTTAGCAATCACACTGATGGCTTCACAGCAAATACAGGGCCAAGTGTAGAAGAAAAGTCTAGGCTAGAGCTTTAAATTGAGGAGTTATCAGGATTTGTTAATAGTTGAAACCTTAGATATGGATGAAATCATTCAAGAAGTGTGACTATAATTGAGAAGGAGAGGGGGAGACACCAACATTTTTAGTGCAGAGGAAGAGGAGCCCAAAAAAAGGCCCTAAAAGAAGACTGAGCAGGAAGAGCCAGTAATGTCAAAGTAGGAGAGCAAGTTTCAATGAGGGAGAGTTGGTCAATATGAGCACACTGAGCAGCCAGCTTGTGGCCAGAGAAGAGTCTGTTACAGGGTCCTTGGAGAGCTTGGCAGGAGCAGAGGTGCAGACAGAGGCCAGGGTGAAGGAAGAGTTATGAACAGACAGCAAGAAACTTGTCTTTCAGATAGCTTGTCTGTGGATGGGAGGGAAAGGGTGACAGCTGGAGGTGGAAGCAGAGGAAAGAGGTGATGGGGTCTGGATGAATGCAGTGGAATTGAGAAAAGCCTTCTCCAAACAATAGGAAAGGAGATATATTTTGAGAGAGAACCTAGGAGGGTGAAAGAGTTTATAGCCAATAACTTCTATCTTCCCTCTAAAATTGGAAGTCAACTACAAAGGGATTGGGTGGGTGGTGAATAGGCAGTTTGAGGGCCACAATGAAGACCTGAAACCACCACTGAGGTAAAGGGGGCTAGTGGTACCAGGCTAACCAGTGGTGTGTAACAGGACTGCCAAGCTGGTATAAGCCCCAGTGGGCTACAAACCATCTGTTGGTAGTGGTGAGTGCAATGTTGGGTGATTTTCCCAAGCAGCCTCATCGGCCCAGGTCGGGGTGATCTACCATCCAGGTTTATCCAGTACCGTTCTAGTTTTAGCACTGAAAGTCCCGAGTCCCAGGAGCCTCCTTAGTCGCAGGCCAACAAAACAGTTTGTTACCTGAGCTCAGAGGTAGGAGCAACAAAGTTGGATTGATCTATGTTTGGAGATTTGGAGGGTGAGCATGGGGGACTGGAGGGAGCTGGCAGGGGAAGGGTGAAGGTGAACTGTGATGTGATGATCCTGGGATGACATGAAAGACAGAATGACAGGACATAGTCAACAGAACCCAAGAAACAGGAAGGGTCATAGAACCAGAGTTCCCAGTGAGAGTGTAGAGTAGCCTTTGTGGAAAAAAAAGCTATCAGGAGCTTGGAGGAAAGCAGTGAGGATGCTTTGGGCTGCAAGTAACAGAAACTTGATTCAAACTAGCTTAAGCCACAGGGAAATGTATTTTGTCACATAACAGGATGGGCAGGTTTCAGGGAGGCTGATTCAGTGGCTCAACAATGTAATTGAGAATTAAGTTCTTCTCTCTCTGTTCTACCACCTTCAATGCTGGCTTCCTTCTCATATTGGCGGCAAAATGGCCACCTCCACACATGACAAGGCCCACAGTAAAAAGAAAAACCATCTCTTTTTGGAGTTTCTTTTGGAAATAAGGACATTTTTCTTAGAAGTCTCCTAGCAGACTTCCCTTCACCTGTCTTTGACCAGGGCCATGTCACATGCTCCTAGAACCAGGTAGACCCACTCTGGAGCACAGCGTGGGAACAGTTTCTTAGGGGTTCATGGCTGCTTGGGGGAGGATGGAGCTTGACCAAAGCTGGGGTTCTGTTATGGAAAAAGAAGTGGGGAATAGATGCCATGTGCACAACAAACAGTGTGCCACAGAAGTGGGCACTGGGCAAGCAGGACAGGGACACTATTGTGAAAACTATTCAACTTTGGTTTTGTTGCCAGCTCCAGTTTTTCACTGGCTGTCTTCTGCCTGTGGGATACATTACAGATTCATTAGCTTTAAACAACATGACAGTGAACCTTCTACCATTTCTTCATAAAAATCCCCTGCTCTGGCCAAGCATGTCAACCCCTTGACCCTAGATCACACCTTGTATTTTCCCAGTTCCTCACCTTTTCCTCTCCTTAGAATATCAACCTGCTTCTAACAGATACTCAGACCTTACCTACCCTTCAGGGTCTGGCCCAAACCTGATCGCTTAGTCTATAACCATATAGCATTAGTGCCCCCCAAAAGAGCCCTCAGGGGCCTTTCTGTCTTCAGGGATCTCCCACCACAGACAGAAGCTGCTTGAGAATGGGTCCAGATTTACACCTCTCAGCCCCCAGCACAATGACTGATGCACACAACGGATGCTCGCTAAGTATTTATCTACTGATGGATCAATCAATGAATGTACACAGACCAAGGGATGAACTTTTGCTTCTGTGGACAGGCTTGTCCAGAGAGTGAGTCCAGAGGAACCTTGGGAGGAAGGGCTGGCTCGGAACCAGGAGGTAACTGCTGGTCAACCCTGGGATGCCTCAGGGTGGAAACGAGAGCATGCACGACACTGAGAGGCACTGAAATTAGCACCCCTCAAACAGACACATTCAATGACAAATTATAACCCTTTGGCTGTCTTCCAAGATACACTTTTTTATCATCTCTGCTGAAGTGACTGCTGTTGCCACCCCCATCACTGGCAATTTTTATCCCAGCCCCTAAGGTCAGGATCTTTGATGGAAAGGGAGAGGAACAAGGGATCCCTGGAACAGTGCAGCATCCTCCCTGCAAACGCTGCTTTTCTCAGTCTTCAGAGGACTGGGGTGGAGGTGAGGGGCAAGGAGTTTTACTCTTAGTGGCAGCAGCAGTGTCAGAGGTCCGGATTTTCCCTGATCACTTTGGATTTCCAAAGAACCTGAAAGATCACAAGGATTCTTGATCTAATCTAAGCCTCACTGATAGCTTGTTTCTCTTCATGATTAGTGGTCCTGATCAGGCCTGTGTATCTTGGGAGTTAATCAACCAGTCAGCTTGTTGGAAGACACCAGAACAAGCACAAGAGAGCATCCCTGCTTTTAAGGGGTTTGCCCTGTACTTGAGGTAAATGATATGACAATAATTATCTGTGTGGCTCAGACTGCTCTGGTCTTCCCAGCACCAACCCCCTCCAAATTCCACTCAGAGACTTCACCCACCCCAGCACAGAGATTTGCCTTCTAGAAATTTGCTTTCTCAAGTTGGAGAGCGGGAGGTGGATCTCCTCCTTTGTTACAAGGCTGAAAGGAGAGAATCCTGCAGGGGTCTGGGGCCATGTTCCAGCCTTGGGGTGGCAGCCAGCTGGCGAGAATGCAACTAACAAAGAGAAAAACATTCTTGAGAGAGCCCCACAGGGACAGACAGACAGATGGAATTTAAGTCCCTAGTCTGCCAGGCCTCTCCAAGGCCAGCGCTAGCTTGGCACTTTCCTCAGATTGGTTCCATAGACCAAGAAATCCCCTCGTTTTTCTTTTCACTAGTTCAGGTCAGCTTCCTAATTCAAGCCTTTGAAGGAGACCCAAAGGAATGAACATACAGCATTTGTTCAGCAAGGGCTGAAGTGATTCTGAAGGTCAGCCCTGAGGGGTGGCCAGGGAGAGGAGAGGGGGCATCCTGAGTAAGTAGGAGGGCATGAAACAAGGCTCTAGCTTAACGTGAGCAGGGAGCAGTGGCCACACAGGTCTGGGGGGTGGGGGAGGCTGGATGTAGAGGCGGGGGGCCAGTTGGGCAGGGTGTCTGAGCGAGACTTCTCTCCCAGGGTCCTTGGGAATGGAGCTTGGGCTTCTGTTGATGGGGCCGGGTCCCTGAGCCCAGCCTGGCCAGGGTGGAGCCCAGCAGCTGCCTGGCCTATGCAGGGCCTCAGGCACACTCCTCTCCAAAGGATAATCCCTTTGCACTTTATAAAGCAGAACTTAGACCATGCGTTCAGATTACACTGTGACTAACCAGGGATGCCATCCTATAGCTGGCTTTGAAAATGCTTTTATTTTTTCCACATCCCCCTCTGACTCATTTTATTCTTTCTGCTTCCTTCCCCCAACCCTCGGCCTCACTTATTGCCCAGCCTTAAAATGTCTGGAAATTTACTCACTTTTGAGACCCTCGTTCTGGGAAGGCGGGGTGGCAGCTTCAGGATCCCGAATCTCTACTTTTCAGAACCCCC